>JAOTRH010034292.1:0-20755 GCA_034768845.1 Heliamphora exappendiculata
CTCTGGGGATTCTCTGTGCAACCGTTTTTCAACAGAGTAACGGGATCGGCCTTGCAATATTCCGTTACGTAACGGCCGATCCGTTACGTAACGGCCGTTATTTAGAACCCTGCTCCTTACCACTGTTATTTATATAATAAGACCAAAAATACCAAAAGTATAATAATGCCCCTATCTTAACACTCTCCTCAAGTTGATACAAAAATATTCTTATATCCAACTTACATACAATGGGATGAAACATTTTACTACTAATCTCTTTAATAAAAACATACGCTAATTGATTAGCAGACTTTGCATATGGCATACAAATTGAGCCCTACCACAATTTCTCTTTGATGAAGTGTCGGTCAATTTCCATATGTTTCGTTCTGTCATGCTGCTTACGGTTATAAGTAATATTAAGGGCAGTCCTATTGTCACAATACAACTTCATAGGTTTGTCGCACTCAATCTCCAAATTCTTTAATAGTACTTAGAGCCATATAAATTCGCAAATGCCATGTGTCATTACCCTATTCTCAACCTCTGCACTTGGTTTAGTTACCATTGTTTGTTTTTTACTTCATCAAGTAGCCAGGTTACCTCCTACAAATGTGCAATACTCCGATGTATATCGCCTGTCATCAACTAAACTAGCCCAATTTGCATCTGTAAAAACTTTTAATTTCATGCGGCCATGACGAGAGAACATGAGTCCACTTCCATAAGCAAACTTAAGATATCGTAAAATACGATAAGCAGCGTCAATATGTATTCTAAGGGGATCATGCATGAACTGACTGATAATTCCCACAGCATATGCAATATTGGGTCTGTTGTGAGATAGGCATATTAATCTTCCCACAAGTCTTTGAAATTGACCCTTGTTGACAGGTTCTCCATCACCACTACTAAGATGATGATTGGCCTCAATAGGTAAATCTGCAAGTCAACAACCCATCATACCAGCTTCCTCTAGAATATCAAGAATATATTTTCTTTGGAACATGAAGATCCCATGATTTGATCAAGCCACCTCAATTCCAAGAAAATATCGTAGCGCCCCCAAATCTTTCATCCCAAATTTTTTTGCTAGGTTTCCCTTAAGACGGGATATCTCTTCAGTATCATTTTCTATCACAACTATGTCATCAATATATATAATAAGAATTATGATCTTAATATTACATTGCTTGATAAACATAGTATGGTCTGCATGACTCTGTCGGTACCCAAATTTTAGCATAACCTTGAAGAATCTATTAAACCATGCTTGAGGGAACTGTTTTAGCCCATATAGGGCCTTCTTCAATTTGCACACCTTTCTTTCTGTTTCATGAGATGAGAAACCTGGTGGTATATGCATATATACCTCTTCTTCTAGATCTCCATGGAGAAATGCATTCTTCACATTCAACTGCTTGAGAGGTCAACTCATATTAGCAGCACATGATAAGAGTACCCGAACTGAGTTCATTTTGACTATTTAAGTAAAAATCTCCTGATAATCAATACCATAAGTTTGGGTAAAGCCCTTAGCAACTAGCCTTGCCTTGAATCTCTCAACTGATCCATCTGCCTTGTGCTTTATTGTAAATACCCATTTGCACCCAACTGCCTTCTTCTCTTTTGGGAGAGAGACCAACTCCCAAGTACCATTCTTTTTCAGGACTGCCATCTCATCAACTATAGCCTTCTTTCACTTAGAATCTGCAATGGCTTCCTTCCAACCCTGCGGAATCGGTATATAGGATAAAGACGAGACAAAAGCACGATATGAGGCTAATAAAGTGTCATATGAGACAAAATAAAAAATTGGGTGTTGAGTACATGTCTTAACGCCTTTTCGAATGGTTATAGGTAAGTTACAAGTATCAAGATCAACAATATAGGATTCATTACCAGATGGATCAGTAAGACAGCCTGAACCGGAGGGTGGAGGTAGCAACTAGCAAGGTGATAGTGGCATAAGAGCCATCAGGCACCTGAGAGCAGTCAACTTGGCCTCAAAGAGAGGGCCCATCTCACCAGTTTTGTTAGCACAGATGTCAAAAAGATGAGCGTGGGAGCGAATAGGACCACTACGTCCACCACCACATCCCTGAATAGGACAACCATGTAACTTTTAGCAGTGACTTATAGTATGCGGAGATTTACCACAATGCTCACAGCACAGCTGATCTCGGGCTACTGAGTTATTCTTCTTCCCATATTTGGTATCACTAGGCTGACCTGTGCAGGGAATAGACATGACAGTTAACACCAACCGCTCCTGGCTAGAAAGAGGAATCATAGCATGACGGTAACTCTCTTCTTGCTGGATATAAGCATATGTCGCAGAGTAGGAAATGGATCTTGACCCAAAATCTGGGCACAGATCGGATCATAGTCAACATTGAGGCCAATAAGGAAGTCATACACCTGCTGCTTTTTTACCATTTGCTGAAAGACAGCAGCATCAGTAGTATAAATGGCATAAAAGTCTTGATAGTAACCAATCTCGTTCCACAAACTATTCAACTCAACATAATACTGAGCCAAAGATTGATCTTTCTGATCTAGCCCACAAAGTTTCTTCCCCAACTCATATAACTGGGCATCATTGCCAGTCTGAGAATAAGTTTAGGCAGCAGCGGGCCAAATCTTGTGTACAATATTCAAGAGTAAAAAACTGTGACTAATGGAGGGCTGCATAGAGTGTAGCAGTCAAGACATGACAAGAACATTTTTCTCTATCCAACGGGTGCGAAAAAGTCTCACGACAGTTGGCTGTTTAATTTCACCAATGATATACCTAGATACACCGCGAGCAGCAATGACTAAACTACAGACACGAGATCATATCAAATAATTGCAACCATCCAACTTGACAAGACTAATCTAAAAAGATGGACTATCAGTAGGAGTCCTTGAACGAGGCAATCCGGTATTCTTATGATTACCAGAAAACTTTTCTGTATCAGACATGGTCATGGAAAACCAAGAGCAAGCAGTACGAAACAGACGGAAGCAACGAACGTTGTACAGATGCAAATCAAGTAGAACTGAACCATTAGAGTACCAATAATATCCAGGATATCATACCAGATTGCAGCAAAGCCAAAAAGAAACTAAAAGAACAGTTGAAAACCCTGGCAGATTCGCACAGACCACGAAACAACACTACCCATGACGTATGGTAGTTCACAAACACCCAAGGAAAACCCAAGAAGCTTCAAACAATACTAGTTGACATTGATAGAAGCATAAAAAGATTAGTAGTGAAACAAAAACTGATCTGAGGTCTAAAAAAAAAAAAACAAAGCCGCGATCTGGCCGAACTCGAAATCAACCAAACACACCTAAATGTTTTGAACCGATCTTTGTAAAACCTTGAATACCTCTAATTGGCACCCGTGAGAGGAGAAGAGACATAGTTTTAAAAAGCGGTCGTTACCGTTACATAACGCCGTTACATAACGGTTTCGGTGGCCTTCGTTACTTATTACAGCCGATTTTTTGGTATGAAAGAAATTCACCAGTGTAACAGCCGTTACACCTTTGTTACGGCCGAAACGGCACCGCTTGTGTAATAAGATTTTAAATCGTGAATTTTCTGATTTCGTTTTTTCAACAAATTTCACGTTTTTTTATTATTTTCAACCTAAAATTATTCATAATAGTCCGACAAGTCAAATACTACTTTGGCATTGTAGGATTTACCTCAAATCTCTTCAATTTCACAACAATGGACTAATTTTGCTCTTCGTTGTTAACTTTCGACTCTTTAGCATGTTCATTCTTCTTCTAGTTTTGATGAGTTCTTTAAGAATAAATATTTGTTGAAAGCTAAATAACCTGTTTGATTTAAGATCCATATTTCTTGAAGATCCACTATCAATGAATTCGATTTTTGTAATGTTGTAGGTAGAAAATATGATGTTCAAGTATTTTGTTTTAAAAAAAAAACGTTCAAGATCCATACTTGTTTACAACCCTCCTAAAAAAAAATAGATCTATACAAATTAAAATTCAAACAATAATATATATTTTGAAATAGTGAATTCAAAGCTAAAATTTAATTAACAAATCAAATATTATACTTTAATATATACAATATTTTATAGTTATTAAAAATTTAATGACATTTTAATTGTGCATTATGAATTTATAATACATAAATTCATTAATCACTAAAAAAAATAATTAAACTGTTAATTTTAACTAGATTATATAGCAAGAAAATTAAGACATATATTAAATCATGTCTAAAAAGTAAAAAAAATTCATCAAAATTATTTTAAACTTTAATAAATATATTTATGGAATAAAAAGATATAAATCAGTTATTTTTTATTGAGTTGTGCAAAAAATAAAAAAATTCACGGCTCCGGGAACCGCTACCGTTACGCTACGGCCGTTACGCCCCAAAACCACGTCACTGCTACCATTACCGTTACGCCGACCGCTACCGCTATTTAAAATTATGAGAAGAAACCATTGATCGAAGCCAAAAACAGCCGCAATCGCGATTCTTGAAACAAACCCTAGTTGGCACCGAAAAGTCCAAAAAATTCGAAACAAATATCAAACATTCCACAAAAAAAAGAGAAAATCATGATACTGATCTTAAAAACCAGTCGATCAACTCTGGAAAATTTTTTTTTTTACACTGACGAATTCAAAAAAGAAAAAGAAAAAGAAAAAAAGAGAACAAAGAAGAACAAAATTATAATATCTTCCTTACACAAGATCATGTTCTAATACCATGTTAAGACAAAGAAATAGAAGAGAGAGAGTAGAGAGAGCTAGGAGAGAATTATGGTGACGATGAATGAGAAAGAACCCAAGCTTAGGATTTTCTCCCTTACCATTGTTATTTATATAATAAGACCAAAATACCAAAAATACAACAAGACTCCTATCTTAACATTTTGTCTTTAGATAGAAATCTCAAGAGCAACATTGGAGAACAAGATGACGAAATAATCTTCAATTTAAAATGTTATTCTCCAAACAAAAAAATTTGTTAGTGTATAAGAAAATAAAAGAAAACATGTCATATTATTTAAAACAACTAATATTCAGAATAAGCTAACAAATAAACATATATCTTAAACAAAAATGACTTATTTACATTTGATTTTTTATTAACACGACAATAAATTAATAAACTATTACATTAAACGGGGGTCTAATTTTGTGAATGACGCCACCTTACCCCTTTATCACAACCATCTCCAACTCCAAAACCATTCTGCAACCACCCTCACCAATAAATCTCTGATAACATATCTATACTATTGTTGACATGAACTCTTTCGACAAAAAAACCACTATCAAACTGATGTTTTCACCACCTCCAACTACCATTTGATGAAAACAACTCATCATTAGACAAACTTTATATCGAGGATAAAAATGGCAACTGGTTCAAGAGAACATAACAGTAGAACAAATATAAAGCACAAATGTGTAGCAGTAGAACAAGATGGTGCATTGCTATATTGTACTGATCAACATTCTACACATTCTAACATAAGAATGTGAACCCTACAAGGACTAACAATATTTTAGCTCTATTAAATTATATAGAAAAACATATCAATGTTTTGGCTCTACTAAATTATATAGGAGGATATATCATATATCTGCTGTTAAAATTCAGAAAACAAAAAACAGCATATATAAAGGCTGAATCATACAAAATAAATTTTACTCCTCAACGGATGCCAATTTTCAAATAGCTCCCTCAGTTCGCTGACAGCATGACCGAATTCTGCCAATGCCTTTAGGAGTGGTTCTTCAAACATTATGCCAGCATCAACAACAGAATCTAGTACAGGCTTTAACAACTTCAACATCTCTTCAATCTTTTGGTAATATTTTCGAGCTGGTTCATGATTTATGTTCTCATGAGATGATAAATGAAAATACAAAGAGATATTGTTGAGAAGCACTTTTAACAATGATATCTCCATCACACCTGTGTCAAGAGCAGAACAGAAAAACCAATTAGAAATTGGCCTCACTGCGCAGTGACAAATTTCAGCACCGGCATTGGCCCAAAAAACTATGAATGAAGTTAATATGACATATAAAATACATGGAAAATCTTGCATAATAAAAAAAAAAGAAGCCAAAACCATAGAAAATTTGTAGTACTATTATTAAATTTCTATCAATGAAAGCACATTTATTTAGAATTCTAGAAACAGCTTCCATATTCCAAAGAAAATAGAGTTCAAATTAACCTTTCGCTAGAGAAAATGCCATACACAACAGTTAATCCAAATTGATCTTGTCGCCGAAGCTGTTATTTTAGGCTTATCATAATCAAGGTTTTGTTTCAGCTCAATTTAAAAGCCCCATCACCCATGAGAATGGAAATAACATAATGCTATTGAATACATTTAACAAATCCTCAAGTACTCTCATGCAAATTATTAACCAATAGGAAGACATTTGTGACCAAGATTAAGTGGAATAGCTATGCAAGTCAACAAAGTGCGAAATAATGATTTCAGAATAGTAAAAAGAATTGGGTGAATCACCTTGAACTGCCTTGAGGCTTGCCAAAAATACACAACTATGGTTTTGGAAATTACACTGATTTGTGTTCTGCTCTAATTGTTCTGCAACAGATACCAGCCTCCTGTTAACCAGCTGCTAATGAGGATAATGCTAGTTGACGATTCATGTTATAAGCATCCTAAACAGAAATCTTAACCAAAGTATGGTTCAGTCAAACAAGAATTACTACCATCACCTAAAAATAAAAATATATAAAATCAGTGAACTACTGGTATGTCACAAGGGGTGCACCTACACCAATCATCATGCACAACACCCATCTCTTAGATTTTAGAAGAGAAAAAAAATACAGAGACCAAATTTCTGTCCACAATCTGGTCTGCATTTCTTATTTATGGCTTTTTGTTTGACTTACATATGAAAAAATGCTTTGCATGACGCAAGGACGAGGAAGAAGACTAGGTGGTGATGGCCACTGTGATGAAGAAGACAGTGGCAGCCTGGATCTGAAGTGGAGAAAGGCAGTGGCGTAAGCATATGGTTAGCAAAGTTCAGGAAAGTTCATGGCAAATTTCCTAGAATGATATAAGGAAGGTTAATACAAAACAAACAAAACAAAAGCAATAACTGTTGCTAAATATAGCACCTCGTACACAATATATGAAAGGCAATACCGAAATACATAGAATTAATGGAGGCAAACACACAGGGTCAAAGATAACTCTGATCATTAAAACGTTAACAACAGGATTCAGACCCAATAAAAGAGTAATAAAAATGAATCCCCAATAAAGAGTAATAAAAATGAATCGAACACAAAATAAATATACATGTTTAAATAAATATCTTTATCCAATTAAGATGCAATTAATAACCAAATTATTCATCAAATAGGAGAGAGACAAAAACATTTTTTTGTCACAAATCTGCAAATTTATACCCTCCAGTGATTTTCTCACATTGCTGATCCTTGAAGAACTGAATTAAACCATAAATAGGAGAAAGAGTTTTATTCACACACTAGAGAGAATGCCTATCCTAGTGTATCAAGAGATCAAACGTATTGAGAGGATCTCCAAATTTTAGATTCTCTGCCTAGTGATACCCTGTACAAGAAAGTAAGATATTTATCACATCAGAATATGTAAATATAGGAAGACAACTGAATCAGCTAAAATGACATATACTGCGAGAATGTGCTGATGCACTGAAAACATCAAAAAGAGACAAGGCAGAAACCTTAAAATGCGTTTAACACATGCTAAATCCAAACGACATTGGCAAAAAGGATAACAAACAGGATTATCAAAAACCACACCACAAAGATTTTCTTTTTTTGAAAAGCAAAAAAAAAGACAATATTGCTGCTGAGTCTGCAGCCTACATGCCTACTTTCAAGCAGAAGCAGAACAAAGTAAGGCCAGATATTGTGATAAGTGACAAAGAAAAAATGGTAACCCTTTATTAAAAGTGCATAAATAGCTCATAGGGGGGTGCATCCATATTGACATGCACCAACATTTGCAGAAGAATCACCTAACATATCTTACGCTTTAATAGTTTTATATGGGACATGCTTCAGGCACAAGTAGTTTCACTTTGAAACACTTTCGAAGCGTCTAGGACCTTAGAAGAACAAGAAGGGAAAAAAA
Source organism: Heliamphora exappendiculata (assembly GCA_034768845.1). NCBI lineage: Eukaryota > Viridiplantae > Streptophyta > Magnoliopsida > Ericales > Sarraceniaceae > Heliamphora > Heliamphora exappendiculata. The sequence continues at coordinate 8,148 of JAOTRH010034292.1, forward strand.
AGTAGGGTGTGGAGGAGCTGAAGAAAGCCAATCAACACAAAGAGCACAAAGGAAAAAGGTGATCATGACAATGGCCACTCCACCAAACGGCAAGGCAAACCCAGCCAACCGAGATGAGGTAGGCCGTTCAAGCACTACTTTAACCTTTATTGTTCCGTCTTTCCCCCTTTCTTTTCTAGATAACGTTGTTTCTGACCTTATTGTGTATTGAATATTTATAGTTTTGAACTACACCTATCAATTTTTGCCCCCGTCTATGTTGGTATGTCAATGTTGTATTCATAGTTGTTGAATTGTGAATCGAAATCTTGGTTTTGCGAATCGTGAATCGAATCGAGAATTGTAAGATTTATAAACTATAAATACGATGTTAAATACTTCTCATGTATGAAATAAAATAAATAAAAGTAATATTGACACAAATTATATAATAACAACATAATCTAATTGGAAGATATTTACTTTCGTTACAAAGATTTTGGCTCAAGAAAAGATTGTGCAATCGTTAAGTCTAACTGATTTAACCAAAATCATATTATACTACGATTGTTTTACCAAAAAAATAATAGAAAATTATTAAAAGTGTAGTGTCATCTTTCAAATTCTTAAAAAAAGTATTTTGACATTTTTCACATAAATCGAATTTGTCTTATTCTTAATATATTATCTAATCACCAAATTAACAATAAATTATGCATGATTATATCTTATTTTTATAATAAACACATTAAATTATATTATAGTATTTTCAGAACAAAACAAAAGTGGTAAAATTATCACATGAATCGTAATAAAGAATTGAACTGTGAATCACAAGATTTATCATGATTCTGTCATAAAATAGATTCTCTTAATCGAATTATGAACTGATTCACGTATAAATTTGTATCGATTTATGCATGAATAGATAATCAAATCGTGAACTGAATCGTGAATCATAAGATTCTGATAACTATGATTGTGTTGTAATGTTCTATTTCCACCTTTGTGCTTCTTAAACTAACCCTCTCTTTTATGTTAACCAGATTATTAATGTAGTATATTGAAGTAAATAAAAGTATTCATACTGTTTCCAATGAAATAAAAGTGAATGTTACTGGATCTATCTATTGGGAGATGGAACTAAGTATAAGAAACACGTATCCAAGAAATGGAGTAGGAAACTTAAAGAAACAAGAGTACTCTTGTTCAATAACTCATGATATGCGTATGTGCTTTACGGTATTAAAAAAAGAGTTAGGAGTCCTTTGGCAGTCAGATATAAATGAATATGACTTGTGTATCACGGTCTTCACAAAGCTTGTCATTTTGTCGTGGTTGGAGATAGAAATGCTCGGGTTGTGTTGCCCTAGAGGCGAAAGGTCCAAAGCTCCACAAGGATTAAACCAGACTATGTGGGTGAAATGACATATTGAACAGAGATTCAAGGATTGCAAGAGAAAGAAATAAATTACAAAAGTCGGTTCGGAACGATATAAAATACAAGGAACATAGCCTAAACATCCATTTCCCCCCATTTTTTGACAAGTTTTTTTGACAAGTCAAACTAAACCACCACCCCCAAAAGAGTGAGACTAAATCCAATCTAACCACAGTTTATTTTTGGGAAAAAAAAGTACCTAAAAAAACAATAGAATAAGGAAATTCAAATTTAGATACCGCTAAGCACAATAAAAGCAATTTATTTAAACCATAATAGGCCTTAAACTTGAAATTTTGCTGTGTTATAGAAATTTCAGATACAAAATTTAGATTTTCCAACAGAGAAACTTTAATATGACATGTACATAATTATAAATTATAAATTATAATAGCTACAACAGTAAACACTATTTTCGTCAACGGACACAATTTCAAAATTTTCAGATTTATCCTTTTTTATGTAATTAATTTACCATACTGTTTGGGCCATCATGCATACTCACAAAAGGAAGACATCAAATCACCTACAAGATTATGGCTGTGGACATGACAGTAATCAATGGCTAAGATGTTCAAGTTTAATTATTTTGATAGCTTTGCGTCTCCTCTTTGTTGCTTTAGTTTTTTTTTTTTTTTTTTAAATGCAATTTGGTGTTTAAACTGTAGAAATTGTTGTAGTTGTGCTACACTTTTTGTTTGCTTCTGTACTATCATAGTGACGATTATGTATATGCTTCTCACAATCTTTCATGCATCACCTGTTTGTTTTTTATTACTATTTTATTTTCACCACATTGTGTAATTTGGGGTTTTGTTATGCTCTCTCTTTTGGTGCTGTCTTCTTTGCCTGGTGTATTCTTTTTCTTTTTCCTCTTTCATTTTTTTCTTACTTTTTCCATTATGCTTTCAAGTGTTTTTTGTTGTCTATAATCTATAGATATTAATTTCTTTACGCTTCACATTAGGTAAATTAGTTAAGGGGTACATTTTTCACCTTTACATTTTTCCTCTTTGGATGCCTCAATAAATAGAGATTTGCTACCTTTTTAACCATAGTTTCATATTGATTAATAGATGAATCATGAATCATAACAGTCTGACAACTAGGGTCGTCAAATGAAGAAGCAGATGAACATCTTAAAATAGCACAATCAGTTACACAATTGCCAATTCCAGCAACAGTAAATTATTCCATTTAGTACTGGGTGTTTGGGTTTTTGATGCCCCTCTGTTTGGTGGGTTACATGTAGGCATGCTTTGATTTGATAACAGGAATTGACAGCATGTGACTTCTCTATTGATCTAGTATGTGTGGTGTTTTTGGAATTGAGATAATTTTTTAAGAGGCTGGTTGTGTTTATATTGAAAACTATAGGGCTTGTTTAGAACACCAAATGACGGTGGTGTTTGGCATTGCTAAAACTAGTAATTTATAAATTGTAACTTATAGCAGAAGTTGTGAGTGTTTGGTAAAAATTGTAACTTGTAACTAAAATAGAAGAAAAAAATAGTTATAAGTTGTAGCAGAAATTGTGGGTGTTTGAAAAAACTAATAACTTATAATTAAAATTAATAGCAAGAAGTTAAAAGCAAAAAACTTCATTTACTTTTATGCGTACCAAGTTCATTCAAGATTTTTTATTGTATTAGTGAGGGGCCTGCGTGCAATGCACACATGCTAGTGCCCATTACACAACACATATATGAAAACTTTGATAAAACACAAATTAATTTTGATGAGCAATATGTAATTATCAAAGAAATTAGCTTTTTGGATACTTCATAAGTATGTTTTTTGGGAGCTTCTACATGCACACCACTTTACTAAATGTACTTTTTATTTATCAATATATAAATAATTATGCATTCTATACAAGTATTTCAATTGTTTTGATAATTGTTTTTAGTAAAATCGTGTGTACATTTAGAAGTTCTTATTTTTATAAATAAAGAAAGCAAGAAATGAGTTAAAAATAAATCCGAAATACTCTAATTAAAAGATTAGAATGAAAGAATATAGAAAGCACAAAAAATGATAGAACATATCAAAAAATAAACCTCTCCGTGAACATTAAAAAACAAACTAAAACAAGTAAGACAGGGTTAAAAGTTTAAAATATCTAAATTAAAAAATTTGATGAAAAAATATACAAAGATAAAACCAGTAGAACATGCCAAAAAAGAACTCACTTCATGAATGGTAAAGAACAAACTAAACTAAGCTAAACTCACTTCATGAATGGTAAAGAACAAACTAAACTAAGCTAAAACAAGTAACGCATGGGTTAAAAATTCAAAATATTGTAATTTTAAAAATAAAATAAAAAATATATAAAAGACCAAAAGGAATAAAAGAATATATATAAAGGACAAAATGGAAGATGAAAAAATGAACCTCTCGGATAAACAGCAAAAAACGTACTCTTTCCTATTATATAGGGCTAGTGTTAAAACTCGTGCGTTGCATTTGATCAATATACAAAAGAGTCATGAATATTATGAATCTACAGAAAAATTATTCACAAATAAAAAAGTTATAACTATATTAATATTACAACTATTATTTATTTATAGTTTCACAAAACAATTTGCACTATCTATAAATAAATAACTTGTGATTACACATTATAATAGTGAAAATATTTCACAATATAAGAATGAAGACTGTATTTGTGAATAATTTATAGCACTTATTTTTATAAATACCTTATTTGGGATACTGGCCTGTCACTTGTGTATTTATTTTATGTCATTAATTTTCTTTGTTGAATATTTCATGCTTTAGTCCAATTATTATTCTTTTTTCATTTTTTCATTGAGATGAGTCAAAAAATTTATTCTTTTTGTAAAGAATCTAAAAACCTCAATAAAAGATAACTTATTTTTATTTATTTTTAGTGATTTTTTAATCATTTTTTCAAATTATTATATGATATTATTTTTAATGAAATTTTTGCATGGTTTAGTAAAATTATTATATTTTCCAAATTTACACCCCAAAAATAATTTTGGTCGAAATATAAAAAAACTTTGAAAGAAACGAAAATACGTCAAAACTAAGTAGGTAGAGCTAAGTTTTCACTTTCTATATTTCTTTTAAAAAATGTGTAATAAAAATTCAGAAACATTCAAGCATGAAAGAAGATAATACTGAGAGCACAAACAACATAAAATGTCAAAGTAGAACCCATTCTATGAAAACTAAAAAGTCAAAAAAGCAAAGAAATATAAAGAAATAAAGTTTGAAAGTTGGACTAAAATAGTCAATTGATATGTACAATTTGAATTTTATTAAGATTGAAAGGATTGAAGTAGTAGCATTACATCTGTATTTAATCCGATTGTGCGGTGGTCAAGATTTACCTAAACATAATTTTTATTAGCAAAGTTTATAAGTCTAAACTAATCCAACTAAAAAACAAAAATGTAAGAACACTTTAAGGGAAAATAAGGAACTAAATGAAAAAAAGTAACTCAGAGAGTGAACAATAAAAACCAAACTTATTTCAAATGAATTTTGAATTTAAAAATTAAAAATTAAAAAATATTAAAATAGAACTCATTTTACTAAAAAGATAAAAAATAAAGGGCAAAAGGGCATAAAAAAGTGACCCATAAGGTGAACAGTGAAGGAGGATACTCAATCTTTTATTATAGTGTATGGATAATGTCAATGGGATTTTGAACCATGCTCACCTTTTGAAATTCTGAATTTCCCATGTTCTACAAATGAATCACTTGATTTGCTCTCTCAGTATGTCTTCATGAGTTGTCAAATATTTGAAATAAACTTTTTTGAAACAATGGTTCATTTCCTTCTCCTTAAAGCACATGCAAATTTGGACACCTTTGGTTCTCTTGATGTTTCTATAGTAGCTATGATGATATCATTTTTTTTGTGTGTGTGATCAATCTGTTTCTTTGGGGAGAGCTGAGTTTGCCATTGTAGTTCACTTGGCTGGAGGGGAAAGTGTTGTCTGTTCTTGGTGCCCTATCAGAAGCTTGATCAATAAACTATGCTGAGGCTTTAGCTGAGTGCAATTCAATGGATTGGTTGTCGAGGGATAGAGTTACAAAAGCGTCTATCTGAATTCATGATCAATGGGTAATTGGAAGTCTCTGTGCTAATGATAGAAATGATAGGGAGCCAAATAGCATCCTACAGATGGGTTTGAAGCATCTTCTTTTATTTCCTACAAGTTTCTATGGCTTCCTAGAAGGTGTAATTAGTTGGCACAGGCAGCAGCAAAAATGCTGCAAATTTGGTCTGGATATCTTTTTAGCTTTCTCAACTTACTCTCAATTTTTTTTCTATCACTTATCCCGTGTTACTGTAGGAGTTACTCAAATAATGTCATGCCGTAATATGTCAACACTTTAACTCTTTTTAAAGAAACCTCTATTTACCTAAAGACAAAAGTATTGAATCAATTATTTGCCAGTCCTGCACATGGTCAGGGCCATTGCCTATTGCATGTGTATATAAATGAGGAAAGGTTCTAGAACTAATCGGTAAATTAATTGAGCTTGCAAGCATCTTGTCAAGAGTTGCGTAGCTAACTTGACTAAACAATTGACAAGTTTTTAAACAGAAAGAAAATGTCTACTGACTCAAGAACAAGCATTCCCTGTCACAGAGATTGACCAGATAAAGAAGTTCTCTAAAGCAACTAGATATAAATAAGTCGAAAGGTGTATAGATTGGTGTATTTCACTCATGAGCAAGGCAGACCTGGACATAGGTTGGGCTGCTTCAGAAATCGCGTCAACAATAGGAATTCATTTATAGGTCACAACAGAAATTATAAATTGGTTCCCTTACTATTCTTGAACATAAGTTTTTTATTTTACGGGTATCCCGCAAAGAAGATTCTATACATAATTCCAGAACGCCTGCCCCCAACCTCTTCTCCAAGGGCCAATGCTAGGCTACTCCAATGAAATATTACAAGTTCATCCCTGCTAGGCTGGTAATAGGAAACTCTCAGTGGAAACAGCTAAAGTACAGATGAGTAAATTAGAAATAACAACAACATACAAATAAAACATAAGTTAATTCAAAGGCACGCAGCTGATGGCATTTTAAAACAGGAATTAATTCCAACAAGGGAAAAATAGCTAAGAGAATTTAGCAACTAATCAACTTTAATCTACATGTATAAATAAATGCCTATATGCATATATAAAAGACATATATATAAGTACATAATCTGGCACCAAATCAAACATTAAAGCCTAGAAAAGGTCTGGGATCAATGCTGATGATGACATTAAGTCATGGCATCTCTACGGTAAACACCAGGTTTTTAAGCAGCAGACTTCAGCTGAGGATGTAGTTTGGTGAATGATATCAGTGGCGGATTTAGCAGAAAGTACCACACAGGGAATTTTGAATTAGGTGGGTTTTGAGGGATAATAGAGGCATAAATCGGGGCTGCATGTGATTGAGGAAATGTTTGCAGTCATGAACAGCGATAAGGATGGCAAAGCGGGCAATGATAACTTCATGAGCTGCTTCAAATTGGCTGATATTGATTTCAATGAGGACCATATCACAGCTTGAGGTCAAATTGTTTGATATTTTCCTCAAGCTATGATCATATTAGTCAGTAGTGATAAAAAGCAGGATTTGACCTCAACCGTCATCTCAAGAGAATAGTCTTCCAGTAATGGTGGCAAACTAAGCCTTGATTTTATTTAATTTTTATTTTTTGATAATTCAAAAGAAACATTGATCTTTAGATATTGGTCTACCCATTTTTGTTTGTATCATGTTTGCTATATTACAATTGTTACTAAAAAAAATCCCGTCTCAAGTTGTTCAGAAATTTAAAACTACTTTGTTTCTTTTTCTGAGAATAGAAAGAATCTCGTCATCATTCAGCACCTACTTAATCTGTTTGAAGTTCAAATAAAACTATTTTATTATCTTTCTCCTCAATCCTTTCTCTTAAATGAACTTGTCTCCATTCTACATTGCTCTGCATTTGTACAACTTGCACATAAGCTCCTAATATAATTAGGCAGAACCTAGAAGCGACTATCTTTATATTGCTATTTTTCTCATATAGGCTTTATAATTTGGTACATCTCTAGAATGTTCTTCTAAAATTTTGCACATAAATGCAGATTTGTTTTTAGAAGTACACATAAATGCCGATTAGGTAATTTCATTAGTCCTTTGTTTATATATATGTCTCTTCAATACAGAATATATTGTCATTTTCACTGCAATAGCTACTCCTAAGCTTCTATCAGCCCATTATGATAACTTCAATATGCAATGAAATCTTGGCCATCATCAGTTTTACTCGTTTTTGGCAATGTTGACTGAGAATAAAAACTATCACCATCGCATTAACTTTTTAAGTTAACCCATTCCCAGCCCATCCTTCATTTTCGTTTATTTACTTTTTAAGTTAACCCATTCCCAGCCCATCCTTCATTTTCGTTTATTTACGTTTCTACCAATTATTAGCACCTGCAAATGCTAATAGGTGTGAAATTGTAGAGGTAGACAAATTCATGCCTGAAGGAGGATGAACAGGCCAAACTTTAATGAATTTAACCAATTAAAAATTATGTCCAATGGTCAATGAATAACCAATAGATTACCATCAAATTATGCCAATAGTAATTAAGCATGTGGACTCAAAATTACAGTAAGATGGCAAAACAACCTCAATATTACAGTCTACTGCAAAGCTCTCCACATGCTGTCCACTCCTTGTGACTGTGAACGTTGTTCTGATCTCCGCTCTTCGTTACACTTGTCAAGCAAGTATGTTTGGTTTTTGTACAGTAATCTCAATCTAGACCTTTAGTGTGATGCTTATAGCACAATGATACAGTTCAAAGATTGATTAGCATGCCTTTTAATAACTTTTGAAGGCTCAATTTTCCAAAAGTGTGCTCAGGCACAGCTCAGAACCAAACAAAACTAAGTCTCGAGCAGGGTTCTAAATTGCTGTCTTGATATATGGATCTGTTAAAAAGTCAAAGATGCCAAAGACTACACATCAAGGATTGGTGTTGTGTTGTGCCCTTCTAGAGACCCGGCTCCCCAAATACATTTTTATGATTTGAATCGTTCCGTAGCGTTCACTGAGTTTGTTACTCATGCAAAAAATGGCGTCGATAGAAGATCAATAGTCACATGATCGAATCACATTTGTTTCACAGTTTTTTTCTCCCAAAATCATACTTCCCATTTATTTTTAAAAAGACAAATGCAAGCTAATCGCGTAGCTACCGATATTCGATCCATCTCAATTTTCACACGAATCATGAACTTAACGAGAACTACAAGTTGAACCGTTTGAATCATGAACATAAATTCAGGAGCCTGGCCCCCGAGGGGCACAACACCAACCCGTCTTTCAAAACCTACTAACCCATCTATCTAGACTTTTGCTCAGAATTCGCTAACCACAAAGAGTTGCACCATATATAATTTCTATCATGTTTTGAAATTGAACCTGCTTGTACACTCCAAGGAGACAGCTCCTCAGTATAAGGAAATAACTGTGGCTGGCGATGATCAGATGATGGAAAATGAAACCACAACACAAAACATCTAACTCATACGATAAACGAGAAAAGACCCATTTTCATCCATACAATTCTATACAAAAACATACCCACATCAAAATTGAAGACATACATACAATCTGGAGCATAATTTCATTGAGTACAAAAGTTGAATTCATCAACGCGGGAATCGAGAACTATATTTTCTTGTGTATAACCCAGATGGGTCTTTGTTAATCAATCTAGATTTTTTTATATGTTGAGGAAGAGAACCCAAGCGAACAATCTCGAAGCACGAGCAGGATAAGCATTTTTTTTTTAATGAAACCCTTGAAGGATCAAACCAAGAGATGAAGATAGAATATAGGGAGAGAATTACCTGAAAGGAGCGAAGACAAACAGCTATGGAATGGTTCTTTTGCCCCCTTCGCAACCGCTCCACCGAGTTCTGAAATTTCCGTTCGTTCTTTCTCTACTGGTTTTTCTATTTCGTCAGGGTCGTCTTATTATTTTATTCTTATACTTATATTTGAAAACTGTACATTACACTATATTGGCCTGTTTGGGCCAAAAATATTAAAAAATTAATTTTTGTGTTTTTTTTTGAATTTTCTTATTTTTTGACTAAGATATTATATTTTTTTAAAATCATCTGAATGAAATAAATTCAAAAGTAAAAGTCTTAATTAAAAGATAAAAAAAATTTAATAAAAAGAAAAATAAAAAGCATAAAATGTGACATATTAACTTATTTTGTCATAAATTTTTTTATATGGTGATAAAAAAATTTACTTTCTTGGTTCATATGAATAAAAAAAGTCAAAAAATATCACACTTTGATGAAATAATAATAAAAATTATTAAAAATAAAAATAAGGAAAATAAAATAAACAAAAAATTAAATTTTTTTTGTTTTCTCCAATATTTTTCATTTATAAACTTCTTCGGATCACCTTGACCATAAAAACTGGATAAATAAAAAAAATGACTAAAAATTAACAAAAATACTAAAAAATGTTATTTCTAGTTTTATTTTGACTTACTCTTATCTTTTTGTGATTTTTTAAATATTTTGGTCAAATTTTTGTTCCACCTGGTCTCATTTGTAAATTCGAAAAGTATAAATTTCATTACAAAGCTATAAAAAATTTGTTTTCAAAAAATAAAATAAAAATAAGATAATTAAATAAACTACTATCTCAAACAATCTTTACTTGAAAAATTATTAAATACTCTTATAATACTATTTATCTGATGGCACATAATACTTTTGACAAATAAGAACAACGGATACTTAATGGGTCATTCTGGTCTTTTATTTATCCAAAAAAGATGAGCTACATTGTTTTATTTAAAATATTTTTTGCTATATTATTAAATAGAAGCACAACATGATCACGTGGTGCTCCAAAATAATTGAATAATTACTCTATTTACTCGGCAAATTTATCATAGAAAAAAAAAAAAAAAAAAAAACACCTTTACTCGGCTTACGTGTGCTTCTTTTCACCGTATACAATGAATTGCATGCCAAGTCAGACCGAATTCTTATTAGAAATTTAGAATAACATGGTTGACTGTTTTTTTATTTATTTTTTTTTTCTAATTACGAGTAAAAATGGTGGATCTTTATATTTGAAGTGAAGGAATAAAAAAATGTCATAATTTCTAAAAAAATTCATTAATGAATTCATAAAAAAAGTATACTTTTTAAAGTCAGTACAAGAACTGCTATGATTATATGTAAAAGTAATCAATCACATAAATTTTATTTCAAGATTTCTCTATTTTATTGAACTTTGGTTTTGGGTTTGTGAAAAATGATGGGATTTTCTAATAAAAAATTTTGAAAAAAAAAATCTAAAAAATATGTTTGGTTTGTATTTTTTTGAAACTTTAATTTAGTTTTGATTTTTTAAGATATATAAAAATTATTATTATTTCTAATTTAATAAGATACTTTATTAGTTAATATGACATTATTTATTTTAAATGAAAATTTAAATTAATAATAATTTAAAGCAAATCCACACTGATATTTCATTCCACGTTAGTGATAAATGAAATTAGTCTAGCATATATCGAAACAAGTGCTTTATTATTAAGAATTTGAGCTTATATACTATTTTGAACTGTGTAGTTAACCTTTTTATTCAAAATATTAAATTAATAATTTATTTAGATTATTATAAATAGTATTATAGCAAATTTTTGGTATTATAAAGGGATTTACAACGATGTGGATAGATGAATAGACTCTAAAAAAGAGTAAAGAATCGAAAATTAAATTGATAAAAATCCTAAAATTGTATACCTTGCTTATGTTAATAAGTTATTTTTGTATTCGTTTATAAATTGATATTCACTCTACCTAGGAAAAAAAACTTGGGCTTATCGCGTCTTTAAATAAGGAATACTATGGCATCACATTTTCCATTGATAAAAGATGAAATATTAGTTTGGTACAAATTAAAATAAGTGAGTCACATTATTAAGCTCTTTGTACATTTTGGTGATTACACCCACTCAAAAAGCATAGCTCTAAAAATTGAACCATACATAACCGAAGCTACTTGACTAGTTTTTTTAAAAATATATTTTAAACAATTTTTCAATTATATTTTTTTCTGATTTTATAGATTTTTTAAAAAAAAATAATTCTATTTTAATTTTTTTGGTTAGCCTAATCAAGATAAAGTGACAAAATTAAAATCTTTAAACAAAATTTAAAAAACAACAAAAAATCCTCCAAAAAGAAAAAAGAAAAAAGGAAAAAGGATTTACAAGTCAATACAAAAAGGGCTTAGACTCCTTAGTATATCATCTTTTCTTTAGGGTACATCAAAATTTGTTTACACCACACAGAAGGCTTCACCCTCCCAAAGCTTGTTCCAACCATGTCACTTCTAGCACATTATTAGATGTTTTTCGGCTTACTACGTAAGCAATAATATATGATATTTTTAATAATTAAAAATACTTGATACATATTAAATAAGCTATTTTTATCTCTTACCTATTCAATAAGAGTAGGTCCAAATCATTTTGCCTACTACGTTATTAGACGAGAACACTACGCAAGTAATACTATATAATATTTCAAAATTATTAAATAAAATATTATTTGTCACTTCTACATCCAAACATGTACTTTTGTTGGACTTTTGGATTGTTCAATTAATTAGCGTGTAATTTTCCCTTCTTAAAATTAATGATCTGCCGTAACACTTGGAAAACCTTGTGCCATAAATAAGAGAGCCAAAAATTGGTAGAACTCCGTTCTCTGTATCTCGTGATGGGGGCCATGGGGCTCACCAATGGTATTTTTAATTAATATTTATGGCGGAAGAGGTAAGATGTCCTTCTGTTTTAATACATTGAAAATTAATAAATATTTCTCACATAATTTAAAGACTTTTAATATATTAAGACAAAATAATGAGAGCGTTTGGTATTGTTGAAATTAATAACTTATAAATTGTAACTTGTAACAAAAATTGTAAGTATTTAGTAAAAATTATAACTTGTAACTAAAACAGAAAAAAGAATAATTAGAACTTATAACAGAAATTGTGAGTGTTCCAAAAAAATTATAGTTTATAACTAAAATTAGTAGTAAAAAATTAAAAATTACTAACACAAATTTTTCCAAACAT
>JAOTRH010034303.1:0-20752 GCA_034768845.1 Heliamphora exappendiculata
TCAGATTTATGTAATTGTTGAAAGTTTAATAAAGATGTATTTTCTGGATCTCCGAGCATGTATTTTATGTCGGCGTTAGAAATTCTCCCAACAGGTATAAATGATCTCTTCAAAACAATATTACGTGGGAGGGAAAAGAAAAAAATCTCAACTATACAAATAATAATGGGTCTGGGTCCATTTGGAAAAATAAACTAGCTAAAAATTGGACAATTTGGTGTGTTTAAGTTCCAGTTTGGAATGTTTAAAAAATCTGAATTTTAAGTGATTTATTTATTTTTTCTAAAAAAGAGAAAGAAAAAAAAAAGGGTGTTTGAGATTTTTTTATAGTAGCTTTTTTTAATTTTTATTAAAATATTTAATATACTCTCTCTTTTTGCTTTCAAGTTGTAGTGCTTGGAATATTGGTAAGATATTTTTTTTATTTTTGTGAGAATAATTTACTTTTTTAATTGAGAATATTATAGTAATTTTAATTTAAAAAAATTAAAATGTTTGAAGTGTATATAAGTTTTTCTCCTGAATTAAGAGATGAAAAAAAGTTAGTTGACTTTTTGAAGAAACCAAACAGTATAACTTAAAAGATATTTTATTTGTAAGTGATCCCAAGCAGGACCTAAGCGTTTAATAAATTTTGTTTTTATTTACTTTCATGGACAACACTTCCCTCATTATTTCAAATACCTAGTCTATTAATCTTGACTAGGAAAGCAAACAAATCAAGTTATTCATGAACAGCTCGAACTCAGCTCGATAAAAACTTATTTGAGTTCAATTCATATAATAAACGAAACGTTTATGAACATAAATTTAGACTCGTTTATTAAACGAGCTAAACTCGTATAAACTCGGCTTGGCTCGTATAAGTTCATGAACAATTCGTTTAGTAACTTGACTCGACTCGATAATGACTCGTTAAACTCGTATAAAAAATATATAAATATATAAATAACTTATACATAAAAATATATAAATACCATATAAAAAAATTGAGACATCTTGTTCCTTCCATTTTTTTCAAGAGGCGCAGCCCGTGTACCAAGTTATCAACCTTGGAGGGTGAAGCTATTTGTTATTTGCTACAATATGGATGATGATGAATTTTTTTGGGGTTAATTTTGGAAGGTGATGCTATTTGTTATTTGGTACAATATAGATGGTGAATTTTTTGGGGGTTAATTTTGGAGGATAACTCTATTTTGTTATTTGGCACAATATAGATGATTTAAAATTTTGTAAATTATTTTTTGCTTGGTTAAATTCGGTTTTTTAATTTTTTGAAGGGTTATTAAATTTTTGTTACTACCTTTCTAAAAAAAAAATTTAAATTTAATTACAAATAAAAAAAATATCAAATTCGAGCTCGAGCTCAAGCTCGATTCAACTTGTTTACATTATACGAGTCAAGTTCGAGCCGAGTTCAAATATTGTTGTACTTAAACAAGTCGAGATTGAACAATAACGAGCTAATTTAATAAGGCTTGATCAAAGCTTGAACACAGCAAAAAATTTCCAAACTTGATCTGGTTCAACTTAGATGGTTTATATCCCTAATCTTTACAATTGTCTTAGTAGGCAGGTGAGTTTGCTCGCCACACTCTCAACCAATGTTCTAAATATCATACTAGATAAAATATTGATTTTTATTAGTAGAATACGTATTGGTACCAGCAAATACATGATATCATTTCGAGTTTATAACTATAAAATATTACACAATATTTTGTTTTAAAATATTATTCAATAATAAATAATTTAATATAACATAAATATTTATCTAATGTAAAATTTTAATTAATTAGTTTAAATTAAATTTAAATATTTTATATTTTATAACAAAATAATATTTAAGTGTTTTGAAACTCGTCTTTTATACAATATTTGAAGCCTGAATTACATCATAAAAACAAAAAATAAAAGAAGAAATAAAGAATGAAACTACATTTTTTTATAAAATTAATTATGGATCGAAACATATGCGGTATCGTTTGATACGATTGATACAAATTGATATTTTAAATATAATAAAATTAAGTAATTAGCGTAATAATTATGTACCAACCGGTATGCAACCTTATTCATAACTATGCTATTAACTTAGGTTTGATTCTTAGGCCATGCTACGAGATTTGCTAGTGAATTCAAAATTTCTTGGTCCAAGCGAGAATGTCTATTTTTAATTGAATTGAGAAAAATATTAGTCAATATGTGCATAAGATAGCTTGAACACTTATAATTACTGGAAAAAAAAAACATAAGATAACCATCCAATTGAATTAAAGACAAGCCAATTTGGTTATTTCATAAATTAAATATCAAGTGTTCGGTTAAAATCGTAAAATTGCAATGATTAATTCTTAATTATTGTGATTTTTTTAAATTTTATGCACCTAAATAACCCTCTTTTCCTGCTTCAATAATAGCTGTGGTTTTAATCAGTATTCAAAGTGGCAATTCACCTTTGTTGAACAGGCAACATTCAAAGTAGAATGTTGAAAATGCAAACTTGGACCAGAAAGAAAAATAACAAATGTCTGAGGGATTCAAGTGTAAAACTAAAAAATATAGGAGTAATCAAGAAAATATAAGTAAATTTAATTGAAATTTTTAAAAATACTAAAATAAAATAAAAATAAAAATTTAAATAAGCATGATTACAAACCGAGGTACAGTTGTCAGAATTTTCGTACTAGCTGACTTGCAAACTATAAAAAAAGTTTTTTTTTTTTTAAAATTTCATGTACCTAAATAACCTAATTTACTTGTTTCATTTGTAACTAGATTAAAAATTATTTTTAAAATTTTTTATTTAAATTAAATAATATTGTTATTTTATATAATTAATTATAATAAATACATATAATTAATATTAGTAGTAAATAAATTATTAAACAGAGAAATTATTATATTTTTAAATAGAGTAAAAATTTAAATAAAATATTTTAAAAATTAATATTTTAATTTAACTTTTTGATCTTTCTATCTTTTTTACCAATTGTTTTTAAAAATTTTAATTTTAAAATTTTAAAAGGTAGGGTTGGGAATCATGTATTCAATCATTCCAATGTTAAGATTCAAAGTGGCAATTTACCTTTGTTGAACAAAAATCAACATTCAAAGTGGAATTTTGAAAATGCGAAATTGGACCACAACGAGAAAGAATAAAATGTCTGGGGACTAAAGTGTAAAACTATAAAAATATGAGGACATTTACACAAGTCTTGTTTGGAGTAAATTTTTTATTTTTGATTTTTTTAAAAACTTTTGTAAGCATTTATCTTCTACCTTTTTCAGACCATCCCAATAAGAGGGAAACAAACCTTTTTCGACGTGATCTTGACCAAATATATGAAAAAGGTTATTAAAGATAAAAATAAATAATATTAAAATTTCAATTACTATTTTTTATGTGTTTTAATTCTTTTTCATATTGTTATTAATTTTTTATTGTTTGACTTGTTTTAATGAGTTTAACGTTTGTGATGTCAAACTTAACCCTATTTGGTTGCAGTTTTTATTTTTATTTATTTTTTATTTTTTTAAAAATAAATAAACTGCATTTGTTAGTAAGAAAATTGTTCTTAGAAAATTGAGTTAAAAAGGATTTAAAAATTAATTTTTTTTGAAAATAATTTTAAAATGTTTTCACTTTTTTTACAAAACTTGGTGAAATTATTTTAGCTTTGGAAACCAAATGTATTTTCTCTTTTCAAAATATTGTGAATTTTTTTTTCAAATTTTTTATAAAAAAAATATTTTTTAAATATAATTTTTTAAAATACAACCAATAGTTTTTTTTATACGGAAAACAAGAAAATAAAGGTTACAATGTTTAAGAATTGAGATATAATTTGTTTAAGTAGTTATTTTTTTATTAAAATATTTAATATATTTTTAATTTTTATTTATAAATGGTAATATTTGGAATAATAGCACAGTTCTTTTGTTTTTAAGAGTATAATTGACTTTTTAATAGAAGATATTATAATTATTTTATTAAAAATTTTTGACTATTTGGAATGTGTATATAATATATATTTAAAAATAAAATGAAAAAAAATAGTGGAATTTTAAAAATATTACACCTACTCACTTAAAAATTATTTTTTAAAATAAAAAATTACACTACAAGTTAATTTTTAATAAAAATTAATATTTTAAAGATGACGAGTACGAGCTGACGGTAATAATTTAAATAAATAAATGATAAAAAAACATTGATAATAAAAATACAATAGTAAAATAATAAATTAAAAATCATTTATTACAAAGGCAGCAAAAAGATTCTCGTCAGATTTTCAGTACTTTCTGACTTGCATAATTCAAACTCGCCGTCTCCACTTGCCAAGTCCCGCCACCGAACTCACCCGGATCCATCGTGATTCGTTCGATTGACGTATGGTCCAAGTTATGAATATCATCGCATGACATGGCGTTTGGAGAAAGCGAGTAGAAAGACTTTCATAGATCCGAGAGTACAACTACCTACGACCCTTTTAAAAGCACGCGGTTTGCAAAGGGCGGTATTGAATTCGTTAATTTGTTTTTCATTTATTCAATTTACATCAATTTGTATTAATTTGTATAATTTATGCGAGTAAACGAATTCAATTGAATGAATGATTAAAAAATAAATTAATTAATTAATTACGTGTTAGTAAATGAATTAGACTGGATGAATTAAATAACAAAATAACAAAATAAATTAATTATGAGTTATATTCTTTTAATTTGTTATTAATTCAACTGAACCCATTTATAATAGAATTAGTTAGAGTATAATATGCATGTTAGAGTAATTATAATTCTAAGAGTTAATTAATTATAAGTATGATTTATAAGAGTTATAGAAGCATTGGTCCTATTGCTCAATTTTTTTAAGATAAATTCTTATTTTTTAAATAATATTTTTTAATACGATTAATATACCCTTATATAATACAATAGTACTACATTCTCTTCTAAAAACCTTAGCTACCGCCTCTCGTCATCTTCATCTTTTTTTTTCTCTTCCTCCAAAATCCTAGCTGCCGCCACCTCATCTCAGCCCCATCTCAGCCCTTTCGCCTCTCGGTGCTATCGCTGGCATTTGCTAACCCAACCGCAGGCATCCGCCGCGGCTCTTCCTCTCTGATCTTGTGCTCTAATCACTGTTGCTACTCCACCTCATTTTCTTTTGATCATGTGCTCCTTCTCATCGCCGCCGTCGCTCCTCCTACTCCAAATCTAGACCATGAATCTGGACCATCGACTTGTTCCCCGCCGCTGCCACTCACCCTCCTCTAGATTTCGACAATGGATCTGGACCACCGACTCCACATCTGTGCTCTATTGCCATTGTCATTTTACAATTTTGACACATTCACAACTTGGTATATTGGCTGAATTGTGAAGTTTCTCAATACAAGATTTTAATTCAAACTGAAAAATTCCTTAGTACCGTTTAGTCTTTTTATTCTTTTTCTTTCAGTTTTCAAAAATTAAATTGAGAAATTTCTCAGTACAATAGATTTCTTAGGTCGGCGCCGGAGAAAGAAGGAAGAGATCGACACCAAAAAAGAAAGAGGAGATCACCAGAGAAGAAAAAGGAGGTTGACGCTAGAGAATAATGAGCTTGGCGACGGAGAATAAGGAGGAGATCATCGAAAAGAAAAAGGTCAGCGCCAAAGAGTGATGAGGAGACCGCCTGAGAAAAAAAAGGTTATTGATGCCGAAAGAGTGGACAATGTCGGCACCAGAGAAGGAGTAACCAGTGGTGCTGGAGAATAAGAAGTCAATGGCGTAGGTGCCGGTGAAGAAAAAGAAAAAAAAGGAGATCGGTAGCATGAACATATTCAGTATTGAAAAATAAAATGTACCTTGTTTTTTTAAAAAATTGGGAGGAGAATAATTTTTGTACAACTCTTACATATATGACACTATATAAAAACTCCTAATTTTAATTGATATTACTATATATTGTAAGGCTTTGATTGGAACTAGCTTAAAAATTAGTTTTTTTTTTTTTATTTTTAACCAAAAAAATTAAATTTGATTTAAAGTAGATTGTTTGGTAACTTAATTTTTAAGCTAATTTTTTTGAAATTGGCTGTTTTGATAAAAAAATTATATATTTTTTTCTTTTTGATCAAATTGTACAATTTTTCCTTCTATACACTTGATATTAACAATTATATATAATTTTTTTATCAAAACAATTTATATATATTTGGTATTAGTAGTGGTAGTAAATAAGTTATGAATGAGTAGTATTATTGCATTTTAAAAATAGTTGAAATTTGAATAAATTATTTTAAGAGTTAGTGCTTGATTTGACTTTTTAACTTTTTAATTTTTTTTATTCTTTTATCAAATGAAACATGTTGATTTTTTCGCATTTTTAATTAAAAAGCTAAAAATTTAGAGTTGCTAAACAGGCACTAAATATCTTTTTAGACAAGTATATGTATTATAAGTATTTTCATTAAGAATATTTAATTATATTATTACTGAATAACTATTGTTGTTTTTAGTTTTTTTTACTCGACGTGTTAAGTATTCTTTTTGTAAAAAATTACAATATTTTTCTAAAATTAATTTTAAAAATGTAATCTCAAAATCTTACAACATTTAATCCATTAAATCGTTTAAATTATGGATCAAAACTGCTAAAAACTTTACGGTCCGATTTGATAATGCTTACGTTAAATGTTTTTTATTTTTAATTCTTTTGTAAATTATAAATAAAAATAAAATTGATAATTCTTCTTATTTTAAAAAATTATAAACAGTTTAAAAAATTTACTAAATTCTTGTAAATAAAAAAAATGTCTTTACTTGTATTGTAATTTTCTCATTTTCTCTCTTATATATTATCTTGACATCCCTATCTTATGATATCATCACTAGCAAACACTTATAGTCACAATCTCTAGCCACAACTTCTCCCATCGGCCGCCACACATTCACATAGTTGTTAGTAACCATTATCACTGTTACTTTCAGTCACAATTTCTATCAATCGTTGCCAAGTACTTCACTCAACGCACGTCACTCTTGTCTATCACATTTACTTGCAAATATACTAGGTAATGACCCGTGTCTAAAGTCATTTTTCAATTTGCATCATCTAAACATATTAAAATATTTAATTTTTAAGATTAAACTTTACAAAAATCATATGTCTAGAACCATAACAAATCACACAAAATCACTCACTAAACCACAAAGAAACACACCCCTCCATGACCAATTGAAATGGTAAAATTAACTTAGTCAAACACTCGTTAATATAAAGCTATTTTTCCACACATTCAATCAATTGTCCACACTAACAATTAACATGTATTCTTGATTAAAAGAATAATTTAATTTGGACAACATGAATAAATAATTAATTAGAAGAGAATAATTAAGAGAAAGATGACCCTTCATAATAAAAAGAATGAGTTTTTCTCCCAAATAAAACAAAGCTTGTCTCTCTCTATATAAAAAAATACTTGGTATACCAATACCTCTCATGGAACGTATTAGCTGAAAGACCTAAAACAAAGATTCGTATTATCATCCATGATTATAGAAATAATTTGGATTTAGTGGTTGCTTAAGAGGTTGTTGCAAATAGCCTATCAAAAAATAATTTTGACATTTTAGAATTGAAGAAGCCAAATCATACACGTGGAATATTTGTGATTAGCTTTATGTTGGAAGAGCTCAAATCATTTTTGTTGAGATGCTGTGAAGAGATTAAGGGGCAAGAACAAATATTTTCAACATTTAAAAATACATTGTTTTGAACTAACTTAGTGTAATAGATAGTGGATCGAGGGCCACTTTCTTATATTTCTTGAAAAATTTTGTTTTATAAACTTAATTTCTTGAAAGAAGAATTTTCATAACAATGAACAATAAAAATTGTCCCTATTTTCCATAACTATAATAACAATAAATTACTCCATAAACTTAAGAACACATTGTTCTGAGAAAAAAAAAAACTTACACGACCAAAATTCGTATTATTGTCCATGATGACAGAGATAATTTGTTTAAGAGCTTGTTGCAATGTCAAAATTTTTATTTGAAATCTGTTTAATATTTAATTTTAATAATAAACGATACCGTTTAACTTTTGATTTCAGAGTCAAAGAGGTAGGGATGAGAGAGAGAAGATCCCATAAAATGTCAAAATTTTTAATTTTGATGGAAATGATATGATATCTCACAGTAAAATTGAAAATGAGAGTAAAATCTCTAAGAATTTTTAATTTTAAACAGAAAATTTCTTAAAGCACCCACCTATTACATTCAAGTATTTATGTATCATATATAAATAATTTTATGTATATATTTAGTAGCTTTAAATGTTTTTTTTTTCACCAGAGAGAACACATTTTGTAAAAGTTTATTTTCTAACTATTGATTTTAAGTTTAAATCAATCTTTAACCTTTTATTTCGCTAACATGTATAAGATATTTTGAAAAATTGAACCAGCTTATTATATAGATATATTTGTTAAATATATTTTTTATTTAAAAAAAACAAACTAATATACAATTTGATATTTATTTTAAATAAAAAAATAAACGTTATTGCCTACTTAATTTGCTAATTTTAACAACTAATAAATTAAAGGAATTTTCATCCATTAAAAAATAAGATTAATTAAAATTTTTGTACAAACCTCCCAACCCAACCCGCGGACAAGCAGTGTGGAATGCGCTAAGAATCTTTTAAGCGGCGCTTTATAAGCAGAAGGCTGTCCTGTTCCCTCAATTCACTCCTCGCATCTCTCTGTGTGTAGTCTCGATTTCTAGAGAGAGAAAGATCGATAGATACAGAGAGAGAAACAGGCGAGCGGCCGTGTTGCGACATCAATGGCGTTCGTTTCGTTCCTCGGTCGACTCCTTTTTGCCTCTGTCTTCATACTCTCTGCTTGGCAAGAGTAAGCTTCTTCTTCTTCTTCTTCTTCTTCTTCTTCTTCTTCTTTTGCTTCTTCCTCTTTGCTCTCTTCATCAGATCTTCTATGTTCTAACTTCTCACTATAAAAAAAATATGTATATTGATTCACCTGCAATGATTTGCTCCTATCATTCAGCGAACCTTTTGGTAGGGTTTTGTTGCTACTTACACTATAAGTTTTGCAGCTACAGATTTAAAATACAGAATCACCGATTCTTACCGGTCACAACATATTTTGTTTAGAAAAATAAAAATAATGCATGTTGTTATCGGTGAGAAACACTAATTCGTGATTGAATTTGTGATTGAAATCTGTGTACTTATGCCTTTTTTGAAATTTTGTTGTCAGTACTTGTGAGCTTGGATCTGACAAGTTTGAGATTTGATATGAACACTAGTAGGCTCGCTAATATAACGTGAATTTTGCCTTTTTTTATTTTAACTCTATGAGCGGTTTTCTGCGATCAAATCATTGTTGGTTTGGCAGTTTCACATGCTACTCTCCTTTGATTTTTCGGTTTGTTGGCTTTATTTGTGCGTTTATACTAGACTTACGCGTGTTTGTAAGTTTAAACCTAGACACAGATCCAAAATAGTTTGAATGAAAAAAGGAGTTTCAGTTATGCCTAAATAAATATAACTGTCACGGGCAGGCCCAAAATAATTGTTTTCCACTGCTTTTCCTCTTTCAATCAAGTCTTTCTACCCTAATAATAATAATTAGTGATCAACCCTTTGCAAACTTTGAATGAATTGAATTTGAATTGTTTAAAAAGGTGCAAAACACTTAATACACATCATCCGTTATTTATTGGAAACAAAAATATTGACACAGTTTTAAAGGAATTGTGAGCACCAAAGTGCTATTTTCCCTTTATATAGTAGTTTAGATGTTTTCACAATATACCAACCCAGATCCTGTGGTTTGGTGGCATTTGTTTAGGGGAAATTCTACAGTGTGCATCTTTCTTGGTTGTTTTAATTTTGATTTTAGTTATAGCCATTCTAGGCTTTGGTTATATTCATTTAGGCCTTACTGTGTGCACTTATATCCACCTATGGTGGGCACAAAGTTGATTTTTTAAACTTTGGTTTTGGTTATTTCAACTCTGACCTTGATTAGGACAATTTTAGGTTCAGTCATGTGGTTTTTTCAGCTTTAGTTTTTGGTTATTCGAACTTTGGTTTTTAGTTATACAAATTTAGGCTCAGTTACGAGGTTGAGGTGCATATGGAATGCACCCAAAGAGTAGGTGCACATAATAGTCCGACCATTTCTTTAGTAGTTGTGTTTAACTAATGTTTGATGTATGGTTTGAAAATGTAGATAGGCATGCCTTAGAATTGTAATTTTGTCATCTAGTGCAAGTCGGTGTTTGTATTAATTCGAACTTTTTTTTTAGTTACTACAACATATAGAAGCATTGTGTGTTAGAATAATTTTTTGTTCCCTTTTAGGAGGAAAATGATGTGTCCAAGATTTGTGGTCGATGCGGCTATGAAGAGATTTGACTAGAAATAAATGCTGCAAAGTTTTGCTAGGAATTTCCTTGTGTTACTAGAAAGTATTGTTGTTCAGGTGTCCAAGAGGAAGTTGACGTTGGGTCTTTCGTTGTGGAACCAATAAGAATAGTGCTGTTTGTTCGTTTTCCCCCAGCTGCTATGTGATGAATATGTTATGGTTTTATGTGGAATGTAGGATTTTGGGGATTCATGAAATTTTGTTTGGGGATTCATGAAATTTTCTTTTCCTTCAAAAACTTATTTCTTCCAGCTTGATCATGAATGAAATCTAAGACGATTTAGGAGTAGGCTTGAGACTTGAGAGCGGAGAAAGTTGGATATCTGGTTGCAGGAAAAGGACATCAGTGCTTTGATTATGTCCCTGTAATTGTTCCTCTGTGCCTTTTTTTTTTTGTTTTGTGGAGGGAGGGAGGGAGGGATGGCCAGAAATAGAGGGCACAGCCATGTCATGCTGACACCTGAATGTGAGGGGGGAGGGCCAAAAATATAAAAAAGGCACGGCCATGTCACGTTGACACATGAATGCATATTTCTATAAGTATGCTTAAAAATTATTTACTATTTCTTAATTTTTTACATTACAAACACATTTACATTTTATTATAATAAAACCTTTTTCACATTCAACCTGTTAGAAAATAGGTGTGAACAATAAGTTCTCATATATCCTTTAGAAAGATGCATGAGGACTTATTGTTCACAATATATGTGGGAACAAACAAATTGAAAATTTTATGCTTTAAAATTTGTAAAATTAAGAAGTTTGAAAGAGGAGGGATTTGTAGCTACAAGCCTATAAGTCCATATTGTTTTTTATTTCTTCAAACTTGCAATTGGTTTCATCTGTGTGCAAGTGATAGGCAAGCCCATCTTTCTGGGGTACAAAGTGCACGGTTAAAAAAAAAAAAAATTTAAAATGTCATACAATATGTGTGGATGTGTGTTCAACAATTACTGGGGAGTGCCCAACATGTGTCCGACATGGACATGGTAACTTTAGAAGTATTCGTGATTCTTAGTTATGATGTGCTTGTGATTTGGCGACAATCACTTTTTCCTGTTGTAACCTAGGTTTACTTTCGGAATTCATCTTGGCTGTCCTAAGATTGGTTAGAAAGTATTGGTGGTATGAGATTTTGCAAGTTTGATATTATTATTATTATTATTTTTTTTGCTCGGTAAATGGGGAATGGGGAATGGGGGCCCCGGGGTTTGAACCCCGGGTGATAGCGTGGGGCAAGCAGCTCTATACACTTGAGCTGGTCACCATTGCTGCAAGTTTGATATTTAAATCTATTACATGTTATGAATCACAATATTGAAGGGAAATACTTTAAGAAGCCTTGTAATGTTAGTTGCTTACAGATTCAGTGTATTCACAGAAATGACATAATATTACAATGCAAAGGCAAACAAGAAGTAGACATTTAAGAGTGACGTGTTTTATAATTTTAAGCTGTTAGCCTTTGATTTACAAAGTAGTAAGTAAGAAGATGTCTGGTAAAGAAAGATTCTTAAGAAGCCTTAACACAATGATTTTCTTTTTTGAGGAATAAAGTAAATGTACAGGGGTGTGCGTAGTCTCTTTTCTTTTAACAAAGCCTTAACAAAATGATTTTCATTTTGGAGGAATAAAGTGAAGGTGTAGTGGTGTGTTTTGCTCGATAATTATCAATTTAATTGTAAAAGATATGCTTATATGCCTTTATTTCTAATTATTACAACCTGTTTCTGCGTCTAGGTTTAATGAGTTTGGCATTGATGGTGGGCCGGCAGCGAAATCCCTGAGACCAAAGTTCAGTGTTTTCTCAAAACACATGTCAGTTCAGACTGGACTGCAAGTGCCAGATGTAGAAGTAAGAAATATTTTCATTATCTTGCGTTTCCGTAATTCGAATAAGCATACTTTTATTTTTCCAATCAATAACTTCAAACTGTGTTATTCACAGATCAAATATCTAGTTGCGGCAGCTATAGCTCTGAAGGGTCTTGGAAGCCTTCTTTTCATCGTTGGCAGCTCTCTTGGAGCTTATCTACTGGTTTGTACTCCGTAGCCGCAATTTACAGTTTGCGTGGTCAGCTTTTTCTATAAGTTTGTTTTTCGTCATTGGTGAACTTTTTTCAGTATTAGTCCAAATGAGTATACTTTTTAGATTCCCGTCATCATGTGGAATCAAAATACTAATTTTTTTTGAAAGTTCATATAAGACAAAAAAGTCACTTAATAGTCTTTGTGGCTTTTTTTTTAAAATTTTAGTGAACTTTTTTTTCAATTTAAACCCAAACAGATATACAGTATAGATTCATCTCGTCGCAAGAAACCGGAAAAGTAAGAAAATATGAATACAAAATTTAAAAATTTGAGAAGTGACGAAAAAAATAAAAAAAGTCCTGTTCTATCCTTTAAAAGTCCAAACACACGCGTCCTCATACTTGCTCTGATTTATTTGGCCAATGAACCTGATGTCAATGAGTCTTATTCTTTTTATATTATAATTTTACGGTGCAGCTTCTACACCAGGCAGCTGTTATTCCAATCTTGTATGACTTCTACAACTATGACGTTGACAAGAAAGAATTTGCTCAGCTTTTTGTCAAGTTTACACAGGTCAGCCACTGGGACTGTCTACCAAATATGATTTTGGTCTATCTTCACATTTTTCTTGTTTGATATCCACATATAGCTGAAAATGAAAGACCTGGAATTGATTAGTATTTATATTCTTTGATGCAGAATTTGGCATTGTTGGGGGCGTTGCTCTTCTTTATTGGCATGAAGAACTCAATGCCAAGGAGACATAAGAAGAAGACTCCCAAAACCAAGACGGTTTGAGAAAGAACGGCTTCGGTTCGGTTCGGTTCAGTTCAGTTCTCGGTTGGTACCGGTTTGGTTCTTGGTCAGTGCATGTTGTTCACAATGCCAATGTAGGATTATGTTTTACATGCTTCCAGGGTTTGATGATGCACTTTCTT
Source organism: Heliamphora exappendiculata (assembly GCA_034768845.1). Lineage (NCBI taxonomy): Eukaryota > Viridiplantae > Streptophyta > Magnoliopsida > Ericales > Sarraceniaceae > Heliamphora > Heliamphora exappendiculata. The sequence continues at coordinate 13,436 of JAOTRH010034303.1, forward strand.
GTTCTTCACTTTCATCTCTTTTTAAGTTTATTATCTTAGATTTTATCATTTTAGGGTGTGACAATGTTATCATCAGTATTTTTTTTATACGAATTTTGAATTGAGGTTTAGAGATATATAATTCATGAGAAAAAAGTCTAATTCTGTTTACTTCCTGGTTACACTAGATTCTTTGGTTTTAGGAGGTGCTCAACTTTGGTCCATTCGATGGTTGATGTGGAACCCTACAATTTCAGGGTGTGTGTGGTGGATCTGCTAATAGCTTTTTTCTGTTTTCGGTAAATTTGCTGAAATTTAGGGTTCTTTATTGTTGAAAAGGCCCAGTAATGAGCATGTGTTCATTCCTCTCTTACAGTGTTCAAGTTGAGTTTGTTTTGACAATTTGAACCGTTCCTATCGAAGAACATGCTAAGAAGGTTTTTTTCATACAATGAATTGAATTGATCAGAGATGGGTAGTTTCATAATTGAATCCATTAATACTTGAAAAATTAGATGGTCCTAGCTAGATGGTTGTATTTGTTAATAATTTTTTTATAAAAAATATGTGACTTGATTATATGGTCATTATAAATGATGTTCTCGATAATCTTTATAATATGAACTGTTCAAATTATTTAGGTGGACTTAATTTGTTTACTATAAGGCCTTGTTTGTATTAAGAAATTGAAAGGTAGGTTGGACTATTAATCTAGAGTAACTTTTGTAGTTTTCATGTTTGGATCCAAAACGAAAATTTGGACAAATAGTTTGGATTGGAAGCATAATTCCTTGTATGAGGTATAATAACTAGTGGGAGGGAGTAGGGTCTGATAGAGAAGAAAAAGATTAGAGAGGAGAAGAGAGATTAGTCATAAATAATTTAATCCCTGTTAATTAGTCCCAAACAAACAAATATAGTAGTGGATTAAAAAAATAATAAATAATGCAATAGATATTAATTTCATAATTATTTGTCATGGAAGACTTAATATTTCTTAATCTATTTAGTATTTTTCAATACAAACATGGAGGGGAGCTGGACTCCAAAAGACATTATGGAATGAAATAAAAATAAGTAGTACAGGATAGAAAATGAGAAGAGATGAATTGGGCTATAAGAAAATTTTAATTATTTTTAATGCAATTTTCATCAATATCCAAACACTCCCCCACAAAAGGATATGAAAAATTGTGGTGGTGGTGCCTTGCATTATAAAAAAATTATTACATGGTGTAAAATTATATGGTTCTAGACGAATTTAACTGCACATTTGCATGTGCCCCCACCGCCAAGTATATGGTCTCACATGAGTGTGCAGTGTGGTTAGAGGAGCAATGGGTATATGCCGGCTTTAGAAATTTAACTTAGGAGGCATTAATTCTTTTTAAAAAACTTCTAGCTTATTTGACTCGTGATCTGAAATAAGTTTTCAGTATTTTCTTTAAAATTGTAGAGAAATATTGGTAAAAAATAACTTTTATGTATGCACTATCACATTTAACGAAATGGGTTTTTTGTTTATTTAGTTTAAAGTAAAAAAATATGAAAAATTGTTTAAAGATGATTTTTCTTTGCAAACCATTATTTTTTATAATAATATATTTCAAACTTTGATTTTTTAAAATATTTCTTGCTATCCATTTAAAATAAGTTCAAGAAATCATCTCTCATTGCGGGGTTGATTTTTTTGTCTAATTATTGTCAAGTATCTTGCTTCTTTAGTATATGTTAAAAAGTTTTAATTTTAGAATCTTTTTTTTTCTCACAATTTTATATTTGAAAATATAAATTTAATATATTTTAAGAAGTTATATAAATATAAAAACTTTTTAGCTTAATACGTTTATAAGTACAAAATATTAATACATCTTGTACTACATCTAGAGGTATAATAAGAGAAAAAATATATACATTTAAAATCTAACTTTTAAAAAAGGGGCTGGGTTGTTTAACAAATACAATAAATTAAGGAGGCGCTAATTATTTTATTAAGGATTTATTTAAAAACATTCTTATTTTTTACAACTAGAATGGAAAATACAAAATTTTAAAGGGATGCTAACAAAATTTATAAAGGGTATATTTAATTTTTTTTACTATTCATAGATAAAAATATGAATATCAAGATTTGAGAGGGGACACGTGTCATGTCTCGTTCTTCATTGGATTCGCTCCTGCTTCGTAGAATAGTAGTTGAGACCAAGTATCGTTTCAACGCGAATAATATGGTTAAGTTGCGGTATTTTCATATTAGTTTTAAAATTAAATTGAAATGAAAATTGATTCAATTTATGAGACGAAATTTATTTGAATGCTATAAAATAAGAAAAATTAATCTAAAAGATCTTTATATATGAAAAGTTTTAGGATTTCTAATTCATCATAACCTCACAAATATGAATTTATACCGATTATAGACCAAAACTATCCACTCACACAATATCTATTATAGTTACAAGACCTAACGAATTTTTCAAATGATTAATGAAACTTAAACTTGGTATAAAATATCTCTTGCGGCCTGAGTTATCTTCAATAAGTTCGGAATAATTTGTCTTCACCAATCACAACCTATCTCTCGTTTATATAACGTTTACAAATAAACATTGTATAACTCGTTATTCGAAATAATAGAAAACGAATATCAAAACAAAAACACTTATTATGAAGAGAATGCAAAACTTGTCAAGATTTATACACATAGAATATAAAAGAATAGAATTCACAATCAAATAAAAAGAGTTCAAACATCAATTGGTTATGATTTCATCTAAAATCTCTAGGAGGCTTATAGCGGCTCATGGATGTAGCTAATGATATCGAGTTTCTTGCCAAGAGTGCCATTGGAAGGCCTTTTGGGAGAATCATCTCCTTACTTCGCTTCTTTTCACCGGTTAGAGAACTCCAATTTATATCTTCTTTTCATCCTTCTATAAGTCATCTCTTTTTTACCTAACTTTAAAATTCACATAACCCTAATCTCCCAAGCACCGTTCGGACGCCCGTTCGAACACGAATTCCTTTGTTGAAAAAAATTGTTTGAACCCTTGTCCAGACAGAAACACCGGCGATGCTCCAACTTGTGCTGTGATGTCATGTGAACCCCTTGGATGGAAAGAAAAAATTACTATATATAATTTAAAAAAATCATATGTTACCTCTCTTAAAATAAAAAAGAACTTAATTAATTTTTTAAAGATGTTCTATATTCACACACTTTGTTACTATTTATCTCTACTAGTACAAATTTTAATGCATAATTTATAATTATTTAATACACTTAAATAGTGTATGAAGTACAAAATAATGTGAATTTATCACTTCCCAATAATCTAAATCCCAAATCACATTTTGTTTTTTTTAGTTTTCAAGGACTCTCTCTCTCTCTTGAGTTGAATTAATTATAAATTCTAATCAATTGTATTTGGTAAAACTCGTTGAGACCAACTGTAAAAACTTGTGTTTATATATCTTTTTGGTATAACATGATATCAATATATAATATAATTTTTTGTTGTGATTCAAAAAGTTAAAATTAATTTAGAAGTTTATTGAAAATATACGATGAATATTATTATATACTATAGAATTATTAAATTTGAGTTACTAATGACACCAGTGACAAAAATTCCTATAGTTACCTTGGACAGAAATAGTCACTATATATTTTTTTAGCTATTTTCTTTATTTTATTACATTTTCTCCTTTTTGCTTCATCTTATGTTAACTTTGTAAATACTACAAAATTTGTGTTATTAACACAAAGTGAGAGCTTCGCTAGTATAAATTATGCGCTTAAATGACACATTTAAACACTTGTCACGCTCCAACTTATACTTTGCTTGTACACGATCAAAGCAAAACAAAAGATAATTAAATTCCATTAAACTAATCTATTAAAATCCACTTTCATGGACGAATTATAGTCTTAGCGAGAATTTTCATAGATAATACCTACAAATATCAATCACATACTTTTCAAGTAATCGAATATTTTGTCAAATTTTTGAGTTTAAGTGTTAGTCGTCTAATGCTAACAATTCAAATGAAAAATAATTAAAATAATATAATTTTCATTCATTAACAAAAGTAAACAAATGAATTAGTCAAATATAGAGTAATATTAACCAACTGTATCTAACTTATAAGCAAACAAAAAATTATCACAAGTCAAAATGTGAAAAATGAAATAGCACATACCAATATTATTGTAACCCAATCCTAACACAATCATGCTTAAGAATTTGTTATGCCTTTGGAGTACGTGCGCGGTGATCACTGAATCAATCCCTCTATTAAGTGCAAAGGTTCCCTTTTTTCCTTTTTTTTTTAATAGAATTTTTTCTTTATTTTTATTGTCATTCTCTAAATACCCCACCGTTTGACACAAACATTACCACTTGAATTAGGTAAGACATTACCACTTGAATTAGGTAAGAGGTTTGGTTACTAAATAAGTGGTTTGGTTCAGACAAGTCTTCCAAAAATTGCTCATCTTTTGATGCAAACACTCCCGCTTGAATTAGGCCGAAGGCTCGATTACTCAGTATGTAACGCCTCGAAATTTAAAGACATCTAGAGTGATAATAGTTAATAATGATGCAAGAAATTAAATAGCGAGTGTACCAATTCAAACATTTAAAGTAAAAGTAGTATAGTAGTTAAAATTACAAACCCAAAATAAAGTTCAATCGATAGAAAATATAAAATAATAACACTAAGGTCATAGTCCAAAAGGTCTCTGCAGCAGACTAGGTGAAAAATTTGCCTCATGGGAGCTACGGTTCCACCTCTTCTCCTGCAGTATCGTCTACCAGGGCCTCGGGTTCCTTAAAATCTGGCATAAAATGCCGTGAGTTAAAGCCCAGAAGGAACAACATAGATATACAAATTTTTTTCGTACAACTGATCAAATCACAACGGATAAATATGACAGGGATAAATGTGATATGATAAATATGATAAAATAAGTATGACAGTAAGCATGGCAAGAATGATGCAACCAGTTTAAACTCTAATTCAATTTAGCTTAAGTTATTCTAAATCATCCTCAACCGGGGTAAACCATCCTAACCCCGATCCCAACCAAGCTGACAAACTCTACCGACCGACAAAGAGCGTTTCTTCAGCCGTTGGATGACTATGTAGCTGAATTAAGTGTGTAACACCCCGACCCTTATCGTGGCAACGATATTGTCCACTTTAGGCAAAAGTCCTCACGATTTTGTTCTTCTCAGAGGGCCGCCCATATTTGTATTACTCATGCTCAAGCACGCTTAACTACGGAGTTCTGTTAGGAACTCTACCACTTAAGAAAATGTCTTGTTGTTATTAGAGGTCCAAGATTTTTTTCTTTATAGCCCAGGAACTCCCTCTCCATTTCCAATGTAGGATACTAGGATATCACAATCTACCCCCCTTAGGGCTGCACATTCCCGTGTAATAGTCTGCTAGCTCCGGTAGCTTACCAGTCCTTATCGACTCGCCCATGTGTTACGCGAGACGGCAGGGACCCACACTCGAAGATGAGGAGAGTCGGCTCTGATACCATCAGTAACACTCCGACCCTTCTCGTGGCAACGATATTATTCACTTTGAACAAAAGTTCTCATGATTTTATTCTTTTCAAGGGGTCACCCATTCTTACATTGCTCCTGTCCAAGCATACTTAACTGCGGAGTTCTACTAGGACATCTACCACTTTAAAAAAGCTCTCGTTGCTATGTAAGGGTTAAATATTTTTTCTTTTATAGCTCAGGAACTCCATCGTCCTTTTCGATATGAGATACCTGGATATCACAAAGTGTCTGGCTGGATCATCACTGACGGTAAGGTGTTAACGACGGTCAGACTCTCGAATCTCAGGCCAAGGTCTAGCGCGGGATCGTGAAAGTCTAACACGTATTATTTTGCCACCCGATCCATCCTTCACCAATATTCATAAAATAATACGTGTATATAGCACTTGGAAAAAAATCATTCCAAAACAATCTGGGCATATAACCGATTTCACAAAGTTCCAAAATTTTCAATTTCCATAAATCAAATACTATTCCTAAGATTCAATTTCTTCTCTTTCTTAAAACAATTCGGTAAGCCCTATGAAACCCATCCCAAAAGAGATGATGTGGCATTATTCAATATGTTAAAGCTACTACTCATAATTTAATCGATGCATGGGCATTGCATACTTGGCATCTAAGTAAAAGTGCATAAATTTTATAAAAAAGTCACTTAAAATACTTTGGTCACAAAACACAATACGCATGTATCGTGATTAAATCAAGCTTGCATATGAGTAACCAACCATCATAACCATATAAAATAATTTAAACAACATCGGTATTCAAATTAATTAACCTAAACATGGCACAAAACTAGGAGCTCAAAAGAAAAACATTATACACTTGTGCATATTAACACACAGTCAGAAATTCGAAGATTTAGTTACTGTTTAGAGGGTTTTTAAAATATTTAGACATGAAAATAAAATTTGATATTTGGTAGGCACCCTATTTAAGATGTTCTGAACACTGTTTATTTAGAACACTTTTTTGGATTTGGCTTCTAAGGTCTCGATTTTGACAAAACAAAAAATTATGACAGAACATAGAATAAACACTACTATAGTGGCGAGATTTTCAGTAGTTTTAAAAATTAAAACGGAGAACTTAAACTCATTGGTTGACTTTTCTAATTTTTACGGTGGTAGATATATGGGTTTTGAATTTTTGAGAGTTGGCCTTGCATCAAAATTATTTTTCTTTAATTCTATATTGATTTTCTACCAAACAGTGTCCAAATTTGATACACTTTGAAAGAATCGATACCATTTTCTCTACACATATGCTCTTAAGGTGATTCCAGTGGGGTTAGAAAGATAAGGCGTTTATCTATCCAACCATACGAAGCTCAAATTGAGACCTTGTTCCTACAAAAAATGATATAGGTTTAAAGTTGTCTTTCCAGATAGGCCATTTAACCCGGTTTTAAAACCAATTTTTAAGAAAATCAGAATGAGTGATCTGGACGTTAAAACAAATTCATGCATGTCAATAATATAACCACCAAACTAAAGTAAAAATTTTAGAGCAAACCAACAAGTATAGATCCATAAGAAAATAGAAGAAAATTAGGTTTTTGAAGAAAAATATTGTTGGAATCTGTGAATTTCATTGGCCATTAAAATCCAGATTTCAATAGCAGATTCAATTACAATTGAATTGGCCATTCTATTGCAATTGAAGTCTGGAAACCGACAGCCATGAGTGGCCATTGATTTCCAGGGAAAGCCTTCCATAAATGAAAGGGTCAGAGAAGAGGAAGAGACTCAGA
>JAOTRH010034324.1:0-20750 GCA_034768845.1 Heliamphora exappendiculata
ATTTGTGATTGTATTCATTGATGACATTCTGATATATTCACGAAGTAAGGAAGAACACACGGAACATTTGAGGATTTTTTTACAAATTTTAAGGGACCACAAACTGTATGCAAAGTTCTTTAAATGTGAATTTTGGTTGGACCAAGTGGTGTTTTTAGGTCATGTAATATCCAGAAATAGAATCCAAGTAGATCCGACAAAGGTTGAGGCTGTAGTAAATTGGGTAAGACCAACCAACGTAACAGAGATACGTAGCTTTTTGGGTTTAGCTGGTTATCATCGAAGATTTATTCGAGACTTCTCTTTAATCGCAAAACCCTTAACTCGGTTAACCCAAAAGAAGTGAAGTTCGAATGGTCTGACCAATGTGAACACAGTTTTCAAGAACTAAAGTCTAAGTTGGTGTTAGCTCCTGTACTCACCATCCCATCAGGCAATAAAAGTTTTGAAGTCTATAGTGATGCATCACACCAAGAGTTGGGTTGTGTTTTAATGCAACATGAAAAAGTGATAGCATATGCATCTAAACAGTTAAAGCCTCACGCGAGAAAAATTATCCTACCCATGATCTAGAATTGGCTGCAATTGTTTTTGCACTCAAAATATGGAGACATTTCTAATATGGGGTCACCTGTGAGATATTCATCGACCATCAGAGTTTAAAGTATGTTTTCACCTAGAAGGAGTTGAACCTAAGACAGAGAAGGTGGATGGAACTAATTAAGGATTATGATTGTCCAATCATTATCATCCGGGAAAGGCCAAGGTAGTAGCAGATGCCCGAAGCCGGAAGTCATCAGAAAGTATTGCACACATTCGGACAGGACATAGTAATGCATTTTCTAAAATGTTATCACTCAGAGTCACTCTTGCCATAGGAAAAAAGCAAGGGCTTATTAGCAACTCTTCGAAGTAGGCCACCCCTGTTGGATCAAATTCGAGTAGCCTAGTTAGCAAACAGTCAAGTGGATAAGATAAGAGCAGAGATAATTGCTAAAGGAAAAACGGAGTTTGAGGTTCGGGATGATGTCTTATGGTTTGGGCATCGATTATATGTGCCTAATAATGAAGAGTTAAGAAGGAAAATTTTAGATGAAGCTCATAAATACACGATGCACCCTAGAAGCACGAAAATGTACAGAGATCTAAGGGAAAAATACTGGTGGAGTGGGATGAAAAAAGATGTGACAGATTTTGTGTTAAGATGTTTAGTATACCCACACGTTAAAATTGAACACCAGAAGCAGGCAAGATTATTACAACCCTTACCTGTACCTGAGTGAAAGTGGAAATATATCACCATGGATTTTGTGGTTGGGTTACCACGATCACCCAAAGGTAATGACGCTATCTAGGTTATTGTGGATAGATTGACAAAGTCAGCACACTATTTACTAGTAAAAATGACATTTCCTATGAATCGGTTCGCACGCCTTTATATTGATGAAATTATTCGTTTGCATGGTGTACCAGTCTCCATAGTATCCGATAGGAATCCACATTTTACATCCAATTTTTGGCCAAGTTTACAAGAGGCACTGGGGACTATGTTAAAGTTTAGTACGGCCTTTCACCCGCAAACTGATGGCCACTTAGAAAGGACAATTCAGACCTTGGAAGATATACTCAGAGCTTGTGTACTGGATTTTGTCGGAAGCTGGGAAGAACATTTGTCATTGATTGAATTCGCGTATAATAATAGCTTTCAGTCGACCATAGGAATGGCCCCTTACGAAACATTGTACGGTAAGAAATGTCGAAGCCCAATCTGTTGGGAGGAAGTCGGAGAAAGGAAGCTAATTGGCCCTGAAATTGTGCAAATTACCACCGCTAAGAGAAAATTGATTCGAGAAAGATTGAAGCAGTCTCAAGACCGACAGAAAAGTTACGCGAATATTCGGAGACGTGACCTAGAATTTGAAGTCAGAGATCATGTATTCTTAAAAGTTTCGCCATGGAAAGGAGTAATGAGATTCGAAAAGAAAGGAAAATTGAGTCCCGTAACATTGGGCCATATGAGATCATTAAAAGAATTGGCAACACAGCACATCAATTGGCCCTACCTCTGGAGTTATCAGGATTACACGACGTATTCCATATTTCAATGTTAAAGAAGTACATGCCAGATCCTTCTCATGTGCTAACAGTACAACCAGTCGTCCTGAAACCCGACCTTACGTACGAAGAGGAGCCAATACAAATATTAGACAGAAAAGAACAAGTTCTGCGAAATAAAGCCATTCATTTGGTAAAAGTAATGTGGAAGAGCCATTCGATGGAAGTAGCCACCTGTGAACGAGAAGAGGACATACAAAAGAAGTATCTACACCTTTTTTAGTAGACAGATACGAAAATTTCGAGGTAAAATTTTCTTAAAGGAGGATAGATTGTAATGACCCATACCATGACAGTTAATAAAAATATAAGACACGTATCATTCCTTAGAATAATATATTATGTGATAGTTCGTGAAAAATTTGTAAAAATAAAATTTTTGACAAATAATAATATAGTGATTAGAATTTTAAATATTTCTAGATTTCTTTGGATATATATTTTGATAGGATTATAAATAAGATTTGGATAAAATCAAATCAAATGTAATGATTGAAAAGAATTTGGATAAGATTCTGGATAAAATCAAATCAAATGTAATAATTGAAAAAGATTTGGATAAGATTCTAGATAAGATCAAATCATAGGTAATGATTGAAAAAGATTTGGGCCAGCTTATAAAAGGCACTTGGTGGCAACATTCATCATGTATCATCTCTTTGTGAGCTTTTAAGCCAAACACTCAACGCCGCCGCCACCGTGAGCCCGACGCCGCTCAGCCACCGCCGTCGCTGGACGCCGCCGACACCACCCACGCCGCCGTCAGCTTCCACCACCATCCCCGGCCACTATGTCTCACTCTGTTATGTAATCTCTCTCTCTCTCTCCATTATGCGTTGAGATTTTATCACCGGAGGATTAAAAATTTTGGGATCAAGATCAAGGAGAGAGTTTTGTCACGCCTAAGACGAGGTGAGATGCTTAAGTATTATTTTGAACATAAATACAATATTATTTTGAATATAAATGTAATATTATTTTGAATATAAATGCATGTGAGATGCTTAAATATTATTTTGAACAAAAATACTTGAACTTATATCCATATTTTTTAAGCATGAAAAATTGTGATAGCATGATCTTTTCTTTATCATGAGTATGTGAAAAGAAAGTTTTTGATAATGTGTTACTGTTCCAAAGTGCCAAGTTACAAGGGTTCCAGCCCTTTATATTCCGTTAGGGGAGGTTGTCCAATTATGAGTTTTGTTGATCCCTATGGGGGAGGTTTTCCGCTGAACGGGGATTTTTTTCTTGAAGGCTTTGCGGATTATAAGTCCCGAACAACGCATACTACTCGTGCTTGGTGGAGAATGGCCCTCATTCCATCACGTTGCTAATCTGTGCATTGAGAATTGAGATTGCAGTACCGTCGGAACTCCCGATCGTGAGGTTGACGACTACTTGGTCACTGTTGGGTATGAGCGGTGCATGAGATATGATTATTTTGTATTGTGGCGGTTATGCCAGAAATTTTATTTTGAGACAGTGAATTCCATAATTTGTGATTGTTGAGTCTAAAGTGCTACATTTACAAAGATTGAGAAAAGTTTGTTATAACTTGTGAGATTCTAAAAACCTGATAAGGTTATTGATAAAATTTTTGTGACAAGTGAATGCAATATCATATTTTTTTTATGAAAAAACCTGATGTTTTAGTAGAAAGACTGTTTTTTTTATCTTATTCATTATAATACTAAATGCATCTCCTGTAACCTTTGTGATTGCAGATAGCATGAATGGCTAGAGTTGGTCCATCACAATCGTCAAGCTTATAATTTTAAGCTCGTAGTTAATGTTTTTTTTTGTAAAATATACGCTGATTTAGAGATACAGGATAGCGTATCCGAAACATGTACAACTGCTTGTTTCCTAGAAATAAATAATTTCAGTTTGATAATTTTGTTTGGTATATGCCGGTTTGGGTATACTGAAAAAATATAATCATATCATGCCTTACCTGAATGCCTTTAGTTACTACCTTCGCTGTAACGCGAAGGAAAAACTGTGCAATCTCAGGATGTGATAATATTCTTTATCGATTTTGTATTTTTGGAAAGGTTGTGACATACATGTTCTATTTGACACCGACACATCACACTCCTTTATCTCTTCTCATTTGCATCAGCCTTGGGTTTATCGATAGTGGTTGTTTATGTTTTGGTATTGGGTGTAAAGGTGATCATGTTAGCTTCACCCTAGGATGTGATGGAGTTAGGTGGGAGTTCATGGTGGATCTTTTGACTTTTAAAGAGAGTTACCTTGTAGATAGTTGACTTACTTGAGGTGTTTTATCCCTATTGAAAAAAAAAAAAAGAGAGATAAAAATAAGACCTTTAGATTAAGTTGTAGTTTGGCGGTATTCTGGGTGAATTAAAATTTCTATGAATCGTGTACCCTTTTGTTAAAGGAGTTAGTGTTAAGGTGTGGCACCTATGTTAACAGTGACGAATCAAAGATACCATTTATTATACGATGTATGTTTTGGTTGGTACGGTATTGTTAATGTCGTAGCTTTTGCCATAGTAAAGGCCCTACTGAGATCCTTGTGGTTGTGCTGTTTACAATGTAAGAGCCCGATAGTCTTGTGTAAGTTTCAATTTGTGTTTGTATGATGTTTAGAACTATTTAGTTTTCATGGATATAATGTATAATTACCGTTAGTGGTAAAAGTATAAAACATGTGCAAGTGGACTTGAGGTTATTAGAAGAATACGACTTAGATGTGAATCACAAGGCCCTTGAGTTTGAAAACTCTTTATCAAGGTGGTCTCTTTGGATAAACTTGCTTAGGAGATGAGTTCTCAAGTAAGAACGCGTAACGTCTACTTACATGACGTTGAAAGAAGTTGAGATCCTGATTTCGGTAACGTTGTGTGACAGCATAAGTGGGATAGTTAGTATGAATATGCTAAAGGATAAAATGTTGGAGTGTAAGTTTTAGAAGAATAAGGTAATGGTATACAAATAGTGTTTTACTTTGGAGATTGTTGGTGATTATTAGAAACAAAGTGTGACAAGTGACAAAATTTTAGTAACGAGGGTTAGCTATGTGAGGTATGGTAGAAGAATTATAATGTTCACAGAATGGAAAGTTGTAGGAGACAAATAGAAACACTTAGATTTTAAGAACTAGAGATGAATTTTGGGAACAAAATTCCCAATGAGAGGGAGGCTGTGGAGACCCGTTACGTTTTTATGTTTGGTTAATTAACTAATTATTTTAGAATGCTTAAAATTAACGGTTTAATTTCAAAGAATTTATAGTATATATTATATGTTATTGGTGTGTCGTGACACCGAGATAATAATTTGTAGCCAATTCTGGGATATTAGAAAATTTTAAAATATAATATGAATGTAACTTAAAAGTTTAATTAAATTAAGAAGTGAAGTAAACTAAGTTTATTTAAAATAAATTTATATTAATTAATATGAATGTTGGCTAATTGGGAAGTTCTAGAGACTACTAGCAAAAAAATAAAATAAATAAAAGGTGAAAAAAAACCCATAAACTCGAAGGTCCTTCTTCCCGGCGCCAATAGTTTTCATCTTCTTCTTCTCTGTTTTTATGTTTTTCTTAATTCCATGTGAGATTTCTAGAATTTTCTTCCAATTTCGTTCCTGAATTAGTGGGATTATATGAGAAATTAAGACCAAACATAGCCCTAGCCCCCATCCAGTTCGTGCATCGCTTGTCATCTTCTTCTTCCCCGATTTTTTTTCTTTCACTTTCGCCATTGCCAAAGCTTCAAGCTTGGAGCTATGGATTTCTTAATAAAGTAGTGAGATTAACGATTAACACCCAATTCGAGGCAACCAAGAGGGATTTAAGCTTTATACAACAAAAGGTGTCATCTCTAAGTTTCCAAGAAGCCGAATTCCAAAGGGGGGCCAAACCTAGGGTTTGGGTTCTTGACGAAGTTTGAAATTTGAGGCCTCCAAGAGATTCAAGCGAATAGGAGAAGACCTAAGATACACTTGAGCATTGTTTTGTTATTTTGTTGAGCTTTAAAGATTAGAGGATGATCTGTCGATGTTAGATGTATGAATTGTATTAGTTTTAATACCTAGCAACGCTTTTGATGTAAAGAATGCTTTGGGCTAAGTTTTTCTTTTTTTTGATGAATGTAACTATTATGATGTTAGATTCAAACTTTAAAGTTGAGGATGATAAAAGTTCAAACGATAGATGATTTGGGAAGAATTCTCATGAAATAATGGAAATGTATGTTATGTAGTTGTCTAAAAATGAAAGTTGGTAGAATGTATTTTTAATTTATAATTGGATGATGTGATATAAAGTATCGTATAATTGTGATTGTGAATCAAAATACAGGCAGAGCCTGAGTATTGATTGTCATTTGAACTTAACAGGTTTACAGATAATTTTGGGATAATTCGAAAAACAGAGAAAGTTCTGCTGAAATTTTTAAATTTTATACTTAGAAAATTTTGAAGTTGAGAAAGCGACGACTTTTAAAATAAGCTAAGTTTAACGGTTTCTCTTTAAAAGGAGTTATCCCTAATATTGAGTTAATGAAGTTAGGCTGTCTCGTGGTGTTCACGTGCCTCGGAGTCAAATGGCGTGACATGCTTTACTCACAATGGGGAGTTTTAAAATAATATAAAATTACAGTAAACCAGCAATCAATTATAGCATAAATTTGCATGAGCAAATCGATAATGTATAAATAAGATGGAATAAAGAAGTTTTCAATCATAATCTCTATTTATACATACAGATTAATGTCATATGAATTTCTTCAAATAAATTGAAAGAAATTTACAACAAAAAATGTGTAATTAAAATTTGTATATTTTTAAATAACAACTGTTATCAATTAATAATAGTATATAAACAGAGTCTCAATAGGATAAGATAAGTTTAAACTAGCATTAGTAATTTGAATATAAAAACCAATCTAAGATAAGATAATTTTAAAATTTTAAAAGATTATCTAAGCTAATTAATTCTTAAAATTCAAATTTTGACTAATCGAGTAATGCACAATTATTGAGACTAAAAAATTTATAAATTCTTAAAAATTATGAATGAAACTTTGGAGGTTAAAAAATCCATAACATTTTTTGTTTTTTATAATAATATAAATAGTATAGATAGAGTTCTAATATAATAATTTCAATAGATAAATATCAAAATTTAAAAATAAGTATATTTGGAAATATTTGGAATTAATCTAGAATAAAATTGAATTAGTTTCAAATGTATTAATTTTAAATTTAAAAAGCATTCAGATTTTTGTAGAACTCAATTTTAGATAAATTTAAATTCCAAATATAATATCAAAATAATAAAATAGTTATATCAGGACAATAAGATTACATTAATCATAAAACCAAAATTTTGAAAAGATTTGAACTTGAAGCAAACAAATTATGACACATAATTCTAAATAAATATAATTCTCAAAAACTTCATATGAAATCTTGGAGCTTAAAAAACTTAAAATATTTTGCTTTATAAAATAGTATATATAGATATAATGCTACCAAAAAAGATAATACATAATTTCATATAATATTAAATATAATAGATAATCTAAAAAGAGATAATAAATAATTTGAATTAATTTTAAAGATAATAGATAATTTAATAATAATGTAATTAGAGATAATAGATAATTTGAATTGACCTTAAAGATAATTGATAATTTGAATCAATTTATTTTCAGAAAAATTGAATTTGGACTAATTTACTTGTGACACATTATTGAATATTAAAAAATTATAAATTTCTAAAAAGATATGATGAAATTTTGGAGCTTAAAAAACCTATAACGTGTTATTTTATATAATAGTAACTATATATAAATATAATACTAGCAAAAAGATAATAAATAATTTTATATAATTTTAAATATGATAGATGATATAATTTTAAAGATAATATATAATCTAATAAATAATGTAATTAGAGATAATAGACAATTTGAACTGATGCTAAAGATAATAGATAATTTGAATCAATTTATTTTCAAAAAAATTAAATTTGGACCAATCTACTTGTGACACATATTATTGAATATTAAAAAAATTAAAAATTTCTAAAAAATTAAGATAAGACTTTGAAATTTAAACACCTAACAACATTTTGTTTTATATAATAATATAGATATTATACTATTTTTGAACATTTCACACAAATTTAGTTCGATCAACCTCCAAAGTTGAATTAAAATATATAGTAATACTATATTGTACTATTTTAGAATGATTAGTCTCAAATATATGTATTTTCAAAAGCCGAATAGTACATATTTAATGTTTGTGTTATAAATTATTTATGTAAAAATAAATAAATTAAATATCAATAATTACGTGATTAATTTGTATTTGTTTTACTATTTTTTTCTAATTATATTTAATATTTCTTAAATAAACATAATTAAATTATGCAATTATATGATTTAATCCAGAATAACTTTTTACATATAATCTATTTAATAAATAGAAATGCTAAATATTCCTAATAGCTATTTATAAAAGCGTAAATTAGGGATAAATCCTGTTTACGAAAGTTATTTATAGATGAGTAATTTTCAAAAGTTATATGTTCTATTAGGTCATGTTTTAAATTTTTTAATTTTTTTAAATTTTTACATTCCTAGTTGTTAGTAATAATATGACGATATATATAGAATGATTTATATCATACCTAATACTTTAAAATTTTTATTTACTTAATTTTCGCTATTTCATATGATCACTAGAGTTTAATATTTTTTTAACTTCATGTATATGATGAATGCATAAAAGTATTTATAATAATGTTTTTATTGATTTATTTTCTCTCATTTTTCGTCATTTACTACTTAGCCACTTCATATTTGTTGAAATGTAAAAAATGATACAAATTAAGCTTTAATCAAATGACCGCTTTATTTCGTTGTATACATATTAAAATGCAAAAAATGATACAATTAATGTTTCATTAAAAACACATGAATTTGACTCATTTTAAAAAAATGACACACATAAAATAATAATATTTTCAGAAATACACATGAAATAACATATAAAATAATATCAGTTTTTGAAATGATACATATTAAGAGTTCTTAAAATGATAAACATAAAATAGAAACATTTTCTTAGAATATTTCATGACATTATTTCATGTCTATCATTTTTAAAACTGATATTATGACATGTGTACCTTTTTTATTATAAAAATAAAATGGTCATTCAATTAATGTGTATAATTTTCTGCAATTTTAGCAAAGATGACGAAAAATGATATAAAATGGATTAACCAAAATATTATTAATGTGTATCATTTTTTGTTTACATGATATTGTACAATGTGTATCATTTCCTGTTAAAAAAATGCGACCACTTAATTAATGTGTATTATTTTCTACAATTTTCTCAATGATGACAAAAAATAACATAAAATGAATTATGCAAAACATTATTGCAAAAAATAAAACGACTAAATCCTGTCATCCAATAAAATTAATTTTTTGCAAAATACAATCAGCATGAAATATGATTCTGTAAATGCTGTTAATTGTCATTTAATAAAACATATTTCTTATAAAATTTTCCATTTTAGTTATAAATTCAATTAAACTTAAAAAGGGGTATAAAGATCATTTTTTTCTGGATATTTAAAAAAAAATTATAGAATACGTACCTTTTAAAAAGAACTTATCGTCAACTACCTTATTAAAATAGGACATATTCCCAATTTATCCCATTTTTAATATGATATATGGCATGTTTTAAAACTAAAATTTATTTACATATTTTCTCTCTTTTACTTTTTTATTTTTTTTAGGCCTCGTTTGATAATTATTATAAATTAAGTGGGATTAGTAGTGAGGTGGGATTATGAATGAAGTGGGGTGAGATTGGTAATAAAATGAGATTAATTTTTTTGTATTTGATTTGAGTAGAATTAAGCAATGGACTATAAAAACTCGATCATGTTTGATTTGAGTTGAATTAAATAGTGTGAAATTTAATTAAATTTATGGATTTTCAATATTTTGCTTGTACTAAAAAACTAAGTTTTTTATATTAGCTATTAAGTTAATTTATTTTAAAATTAACTAAAATAAGCTAATCAGTTAAATTTTATGTTATTTATTTTAATATTTTTTTAATTATTATTAATTTTTTTAATTTTCAAACTCACTTCTTGGATTAAATAAATTAGAACTTTTTTTTAATATTAATATTAAAACTACTTAATATTAATATAAATATAAAACATAATAAATTACTTAATATTAAAATTAAGTTAAACAAACTAATAAATTACTTAAATTACCCTTATGATGCTTCAACTTAAGGCCCTTTTTAATATTAATATTGTAAGAGGGTAAAATAGTAAAATAAAACTAATCCAATGGACAAGGATTATCAATACCACACCCCCCAGTTTGCTAATCCCACCTTGTCATTGGTTTCATAGTCCGTTGGAATAGCTATCCCTTGCATTTTGTTTAAAACAAACATGGGATTGAAAATTTTAATGAATTAGCAATCTAATCCAAGGTTCTATAACAAGCATCAGACATGGTCTTAGATCTTATTAACTACCTCCTATGTCTTTTCATTTCAAATTTAATTTCTGTCTCTATTCAAAATTTAACTTTTTTTCTCTCTCTAAAAAAAAATAACGAGTAAAAAGTATATATAAAAAATATATTTTTAATATATATACATATATATGCTTAGGCCATAGCTAAAATAATATAGTTAATTTAATACATTTTAATTATGATATGCATATATTTTTTTGTAGCTTATACTTAGAATTAAGAGAGAAACTAATAAAAATTATTTTTAATATATTATTACTTTAAATAATTAAGAAGAATATTCACTATTTAAAATTAATTTTATGATAAAATTAAAGCACAAGAAAATTGCAAGTCTTAATACAGTGCCAAGTGATGGGAACCATATATATATATATATATATATATATATATCATTCGGGTAAGATCCAATGTAGATCCAACTTTTGATTCACTCGTGGGATCCAAGTGGTCCGGGGGACCACCGCGGCTCCTCTCTTCTCGAGAATCCATGCATCCCTTATCAGTGTATGAACAACAATCTCTCGAGCATAGGTTTAGGTTCGGCTTCAATGGAAAAAAATAGAACACCTAACAACGCATATTCACAGACCAAGAACTACGATATCACTCCTTTCATTCTGGGGTGACGGAGGAATCGTACCATTCGAGCCATTTTTTTTTCATGCTTTTCCCGAAGGCCTAGAGAAAGCTGCAATCAATAGGATTTCGCTAATCCTCCCTTCCCGAAAGAAAGAGTGTGAAATTATTTTTCTTTTTCGTAGGAATCAGGAGATTGGATCTAGCCGTAAGAAGAATGCTTGGTATAAATAACTCGTGTATATATATATATATATATATATGAACAAATTACACTTATACTGATTGTATTTAAAGGTAATAACATTGACACCCTTCTATTATCTGAAATATCACTGTACTCCATTTCATTTTTGTAACACTTAAATTTAAAAATTAACTTCCGTTAACTTTTCAAACAGAAATTACTGTGCATGTTACGACTCAAACTCCAGGTCACGCGAAAAGCTACCGAACAACCACCAAACCGTCCAAACAAAAGGGATTTAAAATCGAAAGACCAAACAAGGTCAAAACCTTTGTAACAACATATTACCGATGGTTTATTGATTTAAATAGTAGCTAAAAGACTACAGTTACAGTCCCACAGCTAAGCCTTTAAAAACAAAGTACAAGTTTTGGATAATTTTTTTTTTATTTTAAAAGAAACTTAGGCCGTTTCAAAAATTTTCCTCGAAGTACAAGAGTTTAAATGAAACATAAATCATTTGAAAATTTTGTTTGTAAACCGTTGATCCCAACAATGAAAAATGTAGTATGAAACTACGAAAAATAACAACCGACCCAAGGTTCTCTCGAAAGCATTAAAACATGCATACATTCATAATCATAGTATACGATTTACAACATGTTACAAATAAACATGAAACATATACAACAGGTATAAGCTACATATCAAGACAAAACAGACGTCTTGTCATCAGCCACCTCCGGGCACCACCGGATCAACCAACAGAACTACGCTTACCTGAAAAAGGTTTTAAAGCAAAATTCCACACCGTGAACCGAAACCCAATAAGAAAAGACAATAAAGCTATAAAGCAGAAAATATGCAATCAAAAGCATACGAGCTCAATCACTGGAGCTAAAAAAGTTTTTTCAACCCAAAATCACAAGTTTTCCATCAGGCTAACACGAGCCTCAAAACGGTTTTATTTCATAAAACCCCACATTTCCGTCCTCAAAGCCATGCATATCATATAATGGGAACTAACTCAATCACAAATCCAAAAGGTTTAACATCATAAAACTCTAAGTTTTCCACAAACCTCCAAAACAGTTTTCCCTTCACAACTAAATATTTAAACAATGCAAAGCACATTTTTACAATTGAAGGAAAACAGTAATCAAAATTTCGTTCCTTCATGGAATGCACCATCATGAAAAAGAAGAAAGAAATCCTATGTACCGACTCTATCACACAAAAAAATGAAGCAACTATAGACTCATGTCCATTACCTTAGTCCTGAACCACTTAAGGCCTACTAGGTAATGACAAGTTCTATACGGAGCACCATAACGTAACCACTCAATTTACGGGCGACAACCCGTGGGAACTGAGCACCCAACCATCTCAATTTACATGGACTAACCCGAAGGATCTGAGTATCTACGCTGCGCACGTTTTCAGACTTACACCGAGGGCAACTCTTGCCAAATACACGTCATCCTGGTACATCTAGATAATCTTCTAAAAACAGTACCATCACTCAACTACGAAAACATTTCCTCAAAGATAATATATTATACATGTATATAGATCCATCCATTAATATAGAGATCAACAAAATATTTTTAAAATAATTTTTTCCGTTTTCAACAAAACGTTTCAAAACCTGATACTCAACCCCAAAGGCGAGCTCCAAACCTCCAAAACACAAAGTGTTGAAATTTCTGCCAAAAACCATCATTTTTCATCGTTTTCAAAAAAAACCCTTTGAAAACCATACTATCATATATCATACAATACTATAAGCCAAGAAAAGCTAACAACATGCTTTTTATAAAAAAACAAGAATTAAACAGAAAATATGACATTTGATGCATTTTTTACCTGGTAAAAACACATATAATTACATATAACACCCTCATAACAGCAGTAGGTCTAGAATCCTACCTCGACGAGTCAAAACTCGAAGTCTCGAAAATCTAACCTCGTCGAAACTAAATTTTGTCAGGATATATACGAAGCCCTCGGCACCAACATCGAGGATCCACAGTTGTATTGCTGAAAATCGAGCCCCGGGCCCTCAAAAACCTAGAGAGAATGCAGAAAGAACTGAAACTTAACTTGGAAGAAAGCTTCCTCAAAATATCTCAGTCTCTGATATTTATAGAAAAACACCAAAATCCTCAGTTCAGTCGACTGAACCCTCTACTCCAGTCGACTAAGCAGCCTACTAGAAACACAAAAAACACCCACCGCCTTGGTTCAGTCGACTGAACACCCTAGTTCAGTTGACCGAACTAGAAAAACTTGGTTCAATCGACTGGGCTAACCCCTCTAGTCAACCGAACCTCAGGGCAGTGTGTCTTTCTGCTTAAGAACTGATTTTCCAACCTTAAGCCAAATCAAACAAGCCTTAACAGAACCCGAACAAGGGCCAAGGGAGTATTTAAAACATTCCGGATGTTCCGAGATAATTCGAAGACTTAATCATTCCAAAATGAATCGGGTTGGGGTCTCACAACTCTTCCCCTCTTAAAGAAATTTTATCCCCAAAATTTAACATTGAAACTCAAACCAATATTTGTCCCAGAACCATCAACAACCCCTGGTGCAAACCCAACGACACTGTTCATAGCAGAAATGCCCTGGTAACGCTGTACAACAGCAAACATGCCTTAACAACTGAAACACCAAAAACATCGTCACAAAACTAATACATAACCATCGTCACGCAAGGCAAACACGGCGTGAAGAATCAACCACCATACAGACTGATCCCACAACAAGCTCCACTGACACCATCATCATCCAGGAGACGGTTATGAAACAGAGGATCAAGATCTAGTTCACACTGCCAAACCTCGAAACATAACTCTCGCCGAACTAAAACCATTCCGACGATAGACACAAAGCAAGGAACAAATTCACCACGGTACTCGATCGCAGACATGCCCTATGCTCGAACATAGAGACTATCACTCTCGCCTTCATTTCCACATACTAGCTCAATCACATCTCACCATGCTCTCCAAGGACCATCTCCACAAGTCCAAACACACGACGTCAAGCCCTGACATCGGTCACACGAAGTCACACACACTGCACACAAACTTTACTCAAGTCTTGACGATCACCAGATGTCCACCGACTTTGATACCGCATTATCACCCTACCGATGCCGATATCTCCATTACTGACGCTGTCATGACACCGATTCACGAGCAACAACACAACACCAAATTCCAGAGAGAAACTCACCAGAGAAAAGTTCACTTAACTCACCTGGAACACCAAAGAACAGATCTCAGCAAACTCTCAAACTTTCATTCTCTACTCAAACTTCCATCACAAACCACAATTCTCACACAGGAGAAACATCAGGTGGCACACCATTGTCCCAGACAAGGTTTCACACAATCGAAAACCAATCTGACATAAAAAACTCACGCAGTCGCCTGACCCCAACGAGTCACTTAGCCAAACATGTCACGCAAACAAAAGATTTCCTAGGTATCCAAAACATAGACAAACCCAACCACATTGTCCGAGCAACCGCATGTCACTACACATCTCAACGTCTTACCATCATACCACTAATACCAAAACTGCAGACCAATCTCATGTCGAGCATGGTCGCCATCATCAGACAAAGCAACAAAAGACTGTCATCCAACATCAAACCACATATACCTAACACATACAGCAAACCTTTGGGTGCACAATAGAAAACGATTCGGGCCTAAGACACCAACCAAGACTTGCATCTTACACTTGGCAATTTTCTCACATCCAGATCTCATCACGGTCCTTTCGTTCCCAACCAAACAATCGCGTCGGTCCGAACACGCCACGCCAACCAAGGCTTCTCCAACATCATACTCTAGGAACTACCATCCATACAAACAATAGTTATGTCGAAGCATAACACTTACCACAGTCGACAACCACTTCTCGACTCCAAGAACTCTGAGCAGTTCCAAGTCCCAAATAGGATCCAAGCCAGACTCACAAAAATCTACCCAAAAACCCACCATACACATATTATAGCTGCACTGTTCCGACAAACCCCCGCTCCACCAAGAGCTAGAAACACAACCATACGCACACAACAGTCAACGATCCTCAACTAATCCCTGCAAAAGAACTTTACGTCTCAATACCAACTCTCTTGTCGATAAGAATCATCACAAGCACTCCTGTCTACTAATCGAACCTCACATGGATCACAATCCAGATGGTTCAACCATCCATTGAAACCACGAAGGATTAGTCCAACCATCACCCAATCACAGCACTACAAGTTCCCGAGTCACAACATGGGTCACAACACGAGTCACCACACAAGTCGTAACACGAGTACAATTCCACTAAGATTTCACAGTCTCAGAACACAACCAGAACCTATACCCATCAAGAACCTGGCATCTCAATCCAACCGAGATGAAACAACTCGCACCAAATAATTGTCTACAAGACAATCACCTACGAGAAAACTCTCTTCCTCCTTCCATCCAAAGGAAAGAAAAAGGGCAAACAAGAAACCATGACGCAACCTCAGTGTACTGGGAGTACTCCTCAACACTTAGTCTCTAAACTCTGTAAGTCCTACCTCGAGGCCACATCGACTACAGTCACACAGCTGTTGTCAACCATGATCACGATACTCAGATCATCTGCTACACTAAGCTCTCAACGCTCAGACCTCATTCACACACGTGAACACCATCCATCCGCATACCTAGCACAACATATACCATCGCGCCCAAAACCTCACTTCACACGGTTGCGCTTACTCACCTACCTAACTCCTACTAGGCAAACCACAATCACGTCACGATCTCGATCTCACTGTCTAAGGCATAACATCAAACGAAGGGAACCCAATTCTGAGACCTTTCATTTACAGTTACTAATAACTCCCACAACCATGCAGACACCTTCTGCACTTTCGCTCTCAAAGTACACATCGATCATAGACATTGTACCCTACGATTTCTCACCTATCACCCCAGGCTAACCAAACCACACGATCCATTGATGAACCTCATCACTCCACACTTCGTTTCCATGGGTAAACAACATACCCATCTCTGAACCTGGTGGAACACAAACAACCTTCAGACATCTCACACCTAGGATGCATCATCTAAGCACTAAGCTAACCGCATGCACTCAGCATGGTTCCCAAACACGATCCCCTGATCACTAGGATATCGGCAAAACCACTAACCTACCTTCCCGTAGGAACCTCACAAAACTAATACTCGTCGAAGGAGCCCTTACATTCCCATACAGCCATAACCCGAGCTCTTCCCAGCATAGCTGCAATTCATACTCGTTCCCATATCCATGAGCTCACTCTCTAAGAACTCAATTTTCAAATCTCAAAAGGTATACAACGTCTAAGGTCATCAGACTACTCAGACTACCAACAACATCCTGTTGACCACCCTCAATATCCTGACTACCATGAAACATCTCCCGAACCACACGTTCTTCCATCTCAACATACGCTCGGCCAAGGATCTCTACGCTCCCATCCACTATGTTCCCGTCTATACTCAGTCCCGAGCACACGGCTCAAGACATAGCATGGTTCACAATGTATCTAATCTATCACACGGCCAGAACCACGTATACCAAGACTCCGAAGGGTTGTTACTATCCCTAATCTAATCACATCGAATGATTTTTTAGGGTCTCCGACACCCCAGCACCTCGACTCACAAGGTCAACCATAACACAACTCCAACATCCACTAGCCTACTCTCAAGGGAAACCAGCTACTATAAACAAGCCACCAACTAGGCTTCATCTGCACCTGAATAAACACTGCTCGTACTAACACCTAACAGATGCCAACCGAGGCCAACCTCACACGGTTGAACCCAACTCACTGATGAGTTCCACAACATACCAAGCGATCGACGCTCAACCCATAACCTTGCTTCTGCAACTAACAGCAACCAAGTCGCATAACCAAGACCCAAACCACAGTTTTGTCGTCTCTAAGGGTGTACAGGTCGTATATGAAGAATGCATGAAATACGACAATCTAAGGTCGATCTATCATGTTATTTCTACCACATACCACATAATCATGCTAGCACATAGTCACGACGATCATGCAGAAATAACACCGATACCTAGGAGAACTAACAAGAATGACGCGTCACTTTGGATAACCTACTTAGATTCCCTGCTAGAAATCACGTCCATAAAACGCGATTCTAACTTGGCTCTCAAGTTTGTTAGTTCAAACGTCCGAAGGCAAGACTAATCAATCCAAAGATCCAACCTTCATACTCACCTATACACGACATCAACATCTTATGTTCAAAACACATGCAACCAAGCACACACACATCCTCACAAGGTGATGCACCCTCGTATTCCACAGCTCATAGGTATTCGAATCCAGAGCTCTGATACCAAGTTATCACGTCCCAAACTCTGGATCACGCAAAAAGCCATCGAACAACCACAAAATCGTTCAAACAAAAGGAATTTAAAACCGAAAGACCAAACAAGGCCAAATCCTTTGTAAAAATATATTACCGAAGGTTTATTGATTTAAAAGAGTAGCTAAAAGACTACAGTTACAGCCCCACAGCTAAGCCTTTGAAAACACTGTGCAAGTTTTGGATAAAAAATTCTTTTTATTTTAAAAGAAGCTTAGGCCGTTCCAAAATTTTTTCCCGAAGCACAAGAGTTTAAATGAAGCATAAATCATTTGAAAATCTCGTTTGTAAACCGTTGATCCCAACAACAAAAAATGTAGTATGAAATTACGAAAAATAACAACCGACCCAAGGTTCTCTCGAAAGCATTAAAACATGCATACATCCATAATCATAGTATACGATTTACAAGATGTTATAAATAAACATGAAACATATACAACAGTTATAAGCTACCTATCAAGACAAAATAGACGGTTTGTCATCAGCCACCTCCGGGCACCACCGGGTCAACCTACAGGACCACGCTTACCTAAAAAAAATTTTAAAGTAAAATCTCACACCGTGAGCCGAAGCCAATAGGAAAAGACAATTAAGCTGTAAAGCAGGAAATATGCAATCACAAGCATACGGGCTCAACCACAGGAGCCAAAAAGATTTTTTCAACCCAAAATCACAAGTTTTTCATCAGGCTAACACGAGCCTCAAAACAGTTTTATTTCATAAAATTCCACATTTCCATCCTCAAAACCAAGCATATCATATAGTGGGAGCTAACTCAACCACAAAGCCAAAATATTTTACATCATAAAACCTCAAGTTTTTCACAAACCTCAAAAGTAGCTTTTCCTTCACAACTAAGCATTTAAACAATGCAAAACACATTTTTACAGTTGAAGGAAAACAGTAATCAAAACCTCGTTCCCTCGCGGAATGTACCATCATGGAAAAGAAGAAAGAGATCCTATGTACTGACTCTGTCACACAGATAAAGAAAGCAACTATAGACTCGTTTCCATTACCCTAGTCCTGAACCACTTAAGGTCAGCTCGGTAATGACAAGTTCTATATAGAGCACCATAACGTAACCACTCAATTTACGGGCGACAACCCGAGGGAACTAAGCATCCAACCGTCTCAATTTACGGGGACTAACCCGAAGGACCTGAGTACCTACGCTGCGCACGTTTCTGAACTTACATAGAGGGCAAATCGTGCCTAATACACGTCATCGCGGTACATGTAAATAATCTTCTAAAAACAGTACCGTAACTCAACTACGAAAATATTTCCTCAGAGATAATACATTATACATGTATATAGATCCATCCATCAACATGGAGATCAACAAAATATTTTTAAAATATTTTTTTTCGTTTTTAACAAAACGTTTTAAAACCTGAGACTCAACCCCGAAGGCGAGCTCCAAACCTCCAAAACACCAAGTGTTGAGATTTCTGCCAAAAATCATCATTTTCCATCGTTTTCAAGAAAATCCTTTGAAAATCATACTATCATGTGTCATATAGTGCTATAAGCTAAGAAAAGCTAACAACATGCTTTTTAACAGAAAAATAAAATTTAAATATAAAATATGACATTTGATGCATTTTTTACCCGGTAAAAACACATATAATTATATATAACACCCTCATAACAGCAGTAGGTCTAGAATCCTACCTCGGCGAGTCAAAACTCGAAGTTTCAAAAATTGAATCTCGACGAAACTGAATTCAGTCGGGATATATATGAAGCCCCCAGCACCAACATCGAGGATCCACAGTCGTATTGTTGAAAACCGAGCCCAGGGCCCTCAAAAACCTAGAGAGAAGGCAGTGAGAACCGAAACTTAGCTTGGAAGAAAGCTCCCTCAAAATATCTCAGCCTCTAATATTTATAGAAAAATACCAAAATTCTCAGTTCAGTCGACTGAACCCTCCACTCCAGTCGACTGAACAACCTACTGAAAACACGAAAAATACCCACCGCCTTGGTTCAGTCGACCGAACACCCTAGTTCAGTCGACCGAACTAGAAAAACTTGGTTCAGTCGACTGGGCCAATCCCTCCAATCGACCGAACCTTAGGGCAGTGTGTGTGTCTGTGTAAGAACTAATTTTTCTACCTTAAGCCAAATCAAACAACCCTTAACAGAACCTGAACATGCGCCAAGGATGTACTTAAAATATTATGGAAGTTTCGAGATAATTCGAACACTTAATCATTCCAAATTGAATCGGGTCGGGGTCTCACAGTGTATCACCATTGAAACAAATTTTTTTTATTAGTTTTTCTTCTTTTTATTTAATTACAAAATCTTATTTTTTAAAGATTTTCTTGATGGGACAAATAAAAAATAAAAAATCTTAATTAAAAAATAAAAAATTATTAAATACAAAAATAAGTAACATAAAATTTAATTTATTAATTTATTTTTATTTTAAAATTTTTAATTTTAATAAAAAGTTATTTTCTCGGTGAGATGAGGGGAATTAAAAAATCAAAATAAAATTAAAACTTAAAATAAAAATTAAAATAAAATAAATTTTATGTTATTTATTTTTGTATTTAGTAATTTTTTATTTTTTAATTAAAATTTTTTATTTTTTTATTTTTCACATCAAGTGAATCTTTAAAAAATAAAATTTTATAATTAAAAAATAAATTAAAAAATTAAAAAAATTATTTCAACGGTGATGGGTAGTAATTTTCGTTTGAAAAGTTAACAATAATTAACTTTTAGATCTAAGTGTTACAAAAATAAAAATATAAAAAAATACAATAATATTTCTTGATTATAGAAAAAGTGCTAGTGTTATTACTCTTAAATATAAATAGTGTATATTTACACTCATAT
>JAOTRH010034335.1:0-20749 GCA_034768845.1 Heliamphora exappendiculata
CTCAGAATCAAGTCGTAGTTGAAGATTAGATCTACAAGAGGTATTCTTCTAAATTAACTTTGGTTGCACGGGTTTTACTTTGATCGTTCTTCGTCAAAAGTTTTATCTGTAGCTCGTTTCGGCGTTTGCCCGTCCAGTTAATTTTTTACTGATTAATCGTTTTCAAAAATAATGATCTTGACAGTTTTATCTCCAACAAGGCTAACACCAAACCCTACAACCATGAGTTTTACAAAAACACCACATTTTCCTCCAAATGTGCCACAGGCCCAAACAAGCCTCACATGCAACGAAGAACATACACCACACACCTAACCGTGCACCACGCCCACATCTAACCATTCCCGTCACCCTCGAGGATGACACCAAAACAAACATCCAAGGCCATGATACGACCTCTAAAACCACAACACGACCAATTGAACCCAAAAAGAGTCTAAGAGTATTTTAGTCGACTAATTACATATATCAATCAACTAAATACCGTTAGAAACTAATTGGATTCCAAGGACCTAACCACCAAAATACCAAACAACCAGCCCATGATCTAGTCAACTGGAACCCCATTCAGTTAACCCGAACACCTTATTGGAATCTCGCCAAAAATGCCCAAACACACTACCCAGTCGACTGACCCCGCGGTTTAGTTGATTGAACCCTGATCCAGTCGACTGATCCCATGATCCAATCGAATGAACCATGGTGGAAATCGAACCCGAGCTACTGTTTCATCCTCTCAAACCTCGAATCGAAGCCTCTGAACTCCTATCCAACACCATTGGACATACACACGCCCAAGCCTAACACCAAAACCTTGAAATGAACACCTAAAACATGACTTCATCCATCGAAATCGACAAAAAATAGGTTTAAACCCAAAAATCCAACTTTGAACAAAATCAATTTTCATGCACTGCAAGACGGTAAAAATACGCACGATTACACGTAGCACCCTTTTAAGACATGAGAGTCTAGGATCCTGAACAAAATCAATTTTCATGCACTGCAAGACGGTAAAAATGCTCACGATTACACGTATCACCCTTTTAAGATATGAGAGTCTAGGATCCTACCTTGTTGAGTTGAAAACTCGACGCCTCGAACCACATGCAAAACTAAACTTTGTCGAAATAAAATTCTGTCCAGATGAATGCGTAGACCACGATGTCAATAACAAGGATCTGCTATTGGATCGTTGAAAACTGAGCCCTGCGCCCTCGAGAAGTTAGAGATAAGAAAAAAAGAAAAAGTAAAAAATTTAGTGGAGAAATTTTAAAAATATCTTTTAAAAATATTTAACTCCAGATATTTATAAGTCTCCAAAATATCTTTTTTTTTAATTTTAAAATTTGCACCGCAACACTCAACGGCCCGGGGAACCTACCCCCCATGTATATCTAAACCCCATCATACAACAAAACGTATATAAACATGTAGAAACGAAAACACTAAACGCGCGTCGAAAAATGCTGAAAAAAAGAGAAAATGGGTCAGGGTCTCACATTGCGTGTGTTGTTGCATGTGTTGCGTGTGTTGAGCGGGTTGTAGGTGTTGCGTGTGCTGCGTTGGTTGTATGTGTTGCATATATTTATTTTCCTTAAATTATTTTCGAGACTCATGTGGGTCGAAAAATCTCATATCTTTTTGCATTTCATTTTGATCATGTAAAACTCTTTTTGAGGCTCGGGAGAGTCATAACATACATATTTAACTGTTGGCATATTTAGCCTTTATTTCATGTTTGTTTAGTTTCTACTGAGTTTTGGCTCACGGTGTGGGATTTAAAAATATTTTTTTCAAGTGCATACGATCATGCAGGTTGATCTAGAGGAGCCAATTGGGGCGGAGGATCATTAGTCTCCCTTTTTGTTCTTTTTGGAACACGTTACGTTGTATATGTTTCTTTTGTTTTTTGAATCATGCGTTGTAAGGCTGAGGGCGATATATTTAATACATGTACAACTTCTTATCTTGAGAGTGAGACCCCATGGTGTGGGGTGTTACACCATTTTTCACAAAAAAGGGTTTTTAAAATTTTATTTTCAAAGTGTTAAAGTATTTTCTAAGCATTTCTTGAATTTTTTTATTTTTAAACTAAAATCCTAAATCCCAGTGCCACAGTCATTGTTGGCACTTGCACGTTACTTGGCTCAGAAGGGCCAGCTACTTCAATGTCATCACATCTCCCTTCTCGAGAATGGCCAAATTCATATTCGTCATCATCAACATCATCATCTTCATCGGTAGACATTAACAAATTGTCCTGGTTTTCATAAGAGTCCGACAACGCACGTTTGCTATCGACATTCAACTCGTAGTCGTCTAGCGACTCTGTGTATCTTACAAATTGCTCTACTGCCATCATGGTTGCATCTTGCCCAACGGTTAGACTCAAATGGAGCAAAGAGTCCATGAATGATAATGACTCCCCTTTCTTGGGCACTCTTGCTATCGGACGCATGACATTGGTATCGGATACGTTCGATATTTTCAATGGAAATGATATATCTGGCTCGGTGTATGTAGCTAGATTATATTCCCTGAAGTCATCCCCAAAATATGAACCAACCACATCTTCTGGTTGCGTCAATAGTTGCGTGAACGATCCAAAACCCTACATAAACATTTGTGAGTCAACTAGAATGGTTTCAATGTCTATGTAGAATTTCAGACACTTCTCGTGGGTACTCTCGGCAAACCCAAACGTCGTATCTAACGTATCATCGCTAGTTATTAGTATGATCTTGTACTTAGTAACCGAATGAACCTGTCTGTGAGACAACATGCATTTGAATTTTGGGCTATAATTTCCACCGTAAGGAATCACATTCTGCAATAGCATTGCTTCTAGCTCAACAAGTGTAGTTCTCCGAGGGACATTGTAAAAGTCCTTTGGTTCAGTATCATAACATACACCTTCCTCTCAGTTCTTAATGACGTTTACCCCTAATAAAACATAATTCTCACCGTCTCCATCATCGATCTACATTTGCAAATTTCAAACATGTTACAAAATATTATTATTATTTTTGATTCAGTATCGGAACATATACCTTCCTCTCACCGTTCCTTCCTGTTAAATGAGATTGATTCTTTTCCGACACTAAAGGGTTTTATATGGCTTGTCATCTTTTGTAATTTTTAAATTTCTCCAAACTAAAGAATCGAAATAACAAAAAAATATATACAAAATTTGGAAAAAAAAATACTAAAGATGAATAAATCTATGATGAGAAATAAAAAATACCAACATAATGTTATCCAACCAAACTAGAGAAAGGTTTGTGTATTCTTTTTGAGTAATGATTCGGTGCTCTCGAAGTACAGAAATTAAGTAAGCACAGATGCAGAAAGTAAGTTCAAAAATAAATATACATAAATAACTTAAATAAAGGAGGTTGAAACGGCCACTAATAATAATTAAAAGAATAAATGATTGTAAATTAAATAGCTATAATATATTATATATATATATATATATATAGTAAAAGTACAAGTACCAAAGGAAAAGTACAACAAGTAAATAAGCACATATGCAGAAAGTAAATACAACAGGAAATATAAACAAATAAATTAAATAAAGCCGCTTGAACAGGCCATTAACAATATTTATAAACATAAATGACCAAAAATTAAAATGCTGTAAAGTAAATGACTACAAATTAAAATACTATAAATTAAATAAAGACGATTGAACCTGCTATTAATAATAAATAACTGTTTAATTATTTTTTGAATGGCAAAACCTCAACTTAAAAGCAGGTTTCGCACACAAGCTGAAAAATAAGTAAATGATATTTATTTACTAAATTGGCAGAGTATTAGTTAAAAAGCAAGATCTCCACACTGTTATAAAATAAATAAATTAATAAAAAAATTAAAAAGAAAGAGAGATAGATAAAGAAAGACGGTAAGAGAGAGCACTAACAAATCTCTTTCTTCCTATTTTTGCTTCCCTTTTTTACTGGCCAACTCAAACTTGCAAAATTATCTCAAAAGGGATTTGACTTATATAGGCAAATTGTCAAATAGTAAGTAAACACGTCTCACTTATTTGTTGATTTATAACTTTATTCGTATCAGGTAAAAAGCGTGTTTGTAAAATACGTTTCCATTAAAATTTATAAAGTTAAAAGTGTGTTTACTAAATACATTTTTCTTATTAAGAAAATGTGTTCACTAAACATGCTTTTCTTAAAACATGTTCTATGTCCTTGTAAACTTAAAAGCGTGTTTACTAAATACGCTTTATTAATTAAGAAAATGTGTTTTCTAAACATGTTTTTATTGTAATTTCCTTTTTAATTGATTAATTCCCTTGCAACTATATTTATTCGGATATCCCTCCAAATTCAAAACTTCTTGCAGTAGTACTGGTTGTTTAAATATATTATGTTCATTTTATTCAAAAAATTAAATTTTGTGGATATGAAAACGTTCTTTTATTAAAAAAAAAATAAAAAGATTAGAACTTACATCATGGTGAATCGAGAAAGTTAAAAGATTAGCCCAAAAAATCAAAAAGTTAATAAAAGACAAAAAAACCATGATACTTTTGTGTATTTATTCTAGGCCTTTTTATTATTTAATTTATTTTTTCTAAATAAAATAAAAATTAAGATTTAAACAAGTCAATTGACTGAGAGCACTTAATAGACACAAAGTCAAAACTAATGATTCAACAACATTAATACTTTGAAATGCACAACTAATGTTGGTAGTATCAATCTAAATCTCAATTGGTTGGGTGAAATTGAATAACGTGGAATATGATTATTTGATTGCGACCAAGGGTTAGCAACGACAACAACGAAGGGTTAGCGATGTCACCGACGAGGATCGACAAACGTCATTTGATTGTTTGAAAATATTCTAAGTATTAAAATTTGGAAAAAATTTGGCAGAATTTTTTCTATTTTCTTTTTAATCCAAGTTCACATAATAATCTGTAATAACGCAAACAACAAAACACACACAGGCTGTGCCTAGATCTCAACAATAAAATCACAACTTAAAACAAAATCAACTCATAACCCCCATAGAACAATCTAACTTATACTCTACAACACGAGTGACATATATTACAATCAAAGATTCAAAATGTAATAGGGGTGTGCGTGGGTCAGCGTGGTGCGAATTGAGTGAAAATTCATTAACTAAATCATTTATAGCCGTATAAAAAATTTTAACCCACTGCCGAACCACCCACTTTATAAAACTGACGGAATAGTTAATTTTTTAGGCGGTTTTGCAATAGTGGATTTGGTGAATTGACAGTTTAAAAATTAAATAAATGATTGAAATCTTAAAATTATTGGAGTTTAAGTGAGAGTGTTGATTATTGTGTTGAATTCATTATTTAACTGGAAACAACATTGAATATTTTATGAGTTTAAGAACTGTTGAATATTGAACATTATTTAATTAAACATTACAATGAACATTATTTAATTGAAAACAATATTTAACATTTTGTGTGTCGAATTAAATAATGAATTCAAAACAAATAGTTCTCGTAAACAAACAATTCCCATAAGAACTTGGTAGCTTAAATTTCACCATGTTTTTTTAATGATTAGATCCCCAACTTGGTATTGAACTTATTTGAGAATAAAAGTAATTTTAGTATTAAGTATAATATGCGGTGCAAGTTGGTGTTAGGCGAATAAAAGAAATTATAACCGATAGTTCAAACCAACCTGCATATTTCCTTTGTAAACCGTCTAACCCATCGTTCTTCCTTTCTTAATTTGCTTTAGTCGGTGGAGGACGGTTGGGCGGGTTGAACGAATTTTTGAATAGCCCTAAAATGTAATCAAAACATAAAACATAAGTTCTTCATCTCTTTACAAGGCATCGTCAACTTTGAGAGTATTCTTCTAAGATGATTCTTTCTCTCTTGGACCTGAAAAAAATTTCTTTAAACATTTTATTATGCTCACAAAGGTGTCATTATAAGCTAGGAATATAGCTCATACAGTGGAGTGCCGAGGAAAACATTCAAAATATCTGAAGAACGATTTTTGTACAAGTATTTTCATCTCGCAATCAAAGCTATGTTTATAATTATTTTGAAGCATGAGTTAAGATACGGGAAAGTCTCATAAAGCCCGAATATTATGGGATCGGCTAGCAACAATAACATAAATTAAAAGACCAACTTTGCTTCAAGTTCAATGGAGGTCATATTCTTTTCAGCAAGACTTTTTTTGTGAGCAACAGCTTCAATGATTAAATTCTGAATGCAAAGAAGAGTGAAAACATAGGTAATGGGTTAAATATCTATAAAAAAGAACACTATGCCAATACCCAAATATTGAACATGGTTAAAACTATACCTAACATTAATAAAAGAATAATATAACAAGGGGATATAAAATGAATGCCTACACCGGAAGCCAAACTAATTTTGACCTTAATTTCAATTGCACATTGGAAACGTTGGATATTTGATTTTGCAGCATGGCCAATTAGCTTAGAAATGACAGTATCTAGGTTATCTTCCTGTTTTATCGAATTTAATTTTATCTGTATTTAATCTAGAAAAATTACCAACAGGAGGGTTAATAAGAAAATCCTAAACCATGTGCAAAAATCTTATTTAAAACAGACTTCGGAGATACTTACTTATACGGTTTTCCATTTCACGCCATTTCCTCTTCTCGGGTTGTACAGAGCCAATAATCTCCTCCTACAAAACATAGTCTAAAATTATGGAGCAACGGCAGAAGGTCTTCGACGGTACTCTAATAAGCCACAGTATACTGTCTAAGTTTACATCAGGAAGCTTCAGACAAAGAGTGCTCATAATACAAAGTTCTCAAGAAAATCACATGGCCATCAATTTCTCACTAATCAATACGTTGTTCAATTCAGATATTTATTACCCAGGGAATTTCTCACTAAGCATTATAAGGGTTGGAGGAGCAGTAACAACAGATACCTGTGACACATCAATTTGTAATGCCAGTGGATTGATATAACTCCGTTTGATATATTAGCAAAGAAGTGGTTCGAAAATAGAATAAAATCTATTTCTTTTCAAACCAATTATAGGAAGATAATTTTCATCAGTGAAATTAGTTGTATTTGTTACCAACATAACTTTCACTACAATTCACATGGTTTGAGAATTTACTGGATAAAAAAAAACATGATCCAAGAATATGGCCCCAACAAAAAACTTGGTTCTTTTTGTGTATGGCTACAACATAGCCAATGATTCCAGTTCAACAGTGTAAGGCTAAAATTATCCGGTTTCAATTGAATTATAAACCGATCAAAATAAATTGACTATACTTGAAGTAAGTGCAAATGAAAAATAACCTGCTTTACACTGCATATGACATCCTTACCAACCCACTTTCAGCTGAAAACCACCTAATTAAGACAAAAACCAGCTAGCGGTATTGGATAGCCAAAATCAAGCCCAGTCGCACCAAAGGCACATGGACCGTCTTCGTCTTCTTTAGAGCTTCTGGATCAATCTCAAACACCAGGAAATTGTGTATGTATCAAAGCACCTGTTTAAAACAATAAAAATGTAAAACTATCTTCAGCAACTGGAAAATGAAAGCCTCTTCTTTGAGACAGAACCATTAGTTAGTGAACACCCCATTAGACCATCAAATAGAGACAAAACCTCTTCTTTAAGTTTTCACATTTGCATTAAATAAAGGAAAAACTCATACAAATACTCGACAAAATCAAAATCATCAAGTATAAGAAATCAAAATAACCATGCAAACTGCTTTCGATGCTCTAGAGATGCTAACCCAAGCTTCAAGAAGTTTTTTTAAACCTATTAACCCAAGAAATCTATTAAACCATGATATGGGATAAATGTTAAATAAAGTGCATGAGTTAGAATACATGTTAAATGAAGTGCAAGAATTAAGGCATACACATTCATGATGGCTGTTTGAACTCTAGGATTCTAGAATGCCATGGCAACATCGGGTTTGTTCAAGTTTCTAAGATTACTTCTTCAAGTGTAAACCCAATTTGATCTGTAAAGCATATCATGTAAATGTTAAAATAAGATAAATTTAGTCAAAACACTAACCAAGATCATGAAATATTGTACCTATAGAAAAGTGCCTATTTGGCCTGTGAAGTTTAGCAGCCTCATTCTCTGCATGTCTTAGCTCCATTTGAAGAGACTTCAAACTTTCATCCAAATGTGTTATAATTTCATCAAGTTCATTTTCCCGCAACTAAGCCTCTCAATTTTCTGAACTTCTTAACTTGAAAATAATGAAAGTATTTAGAACATACAGAGATGTCTATGAAATACTGGAACAATATAACTGTATAATCAATACTTTATAGAAACATACTGCAAAATAGGAGACAAGAATGATCCACAGCTTCCACAAGGGCTGAAACGTGACTATTATATGTAGATTTAGACCATCTATAATGATTTTCTAGAGTTCAAAAATTGAAAATTCCCAAACTTTCGATCTCATAAGCCCTTTGATCAGTTTCCTTGGAACCAATATACTAACCAAAATACAAAGATATTAGATAACTAAAATTACCATAAGTGTAAGACCCGGTTCCTTTATATTTTGTAATATATATTCCCTATGTGCTATATATTATTTTAGTTGTTATGGAAAAATATGTTTCTATATATTTTATGCATGTGTTAGCTTAGATACGCATGTTGGATTCAATTTTGGTAATGTTGAACGCGTAGCAAAAAGTTGGTAAAGTTTTTTGGGCAAGACCACTCGATTGGTCATTAGACCGCTCAAGCGGTCTGTCTAATAGGAAGTCTATAAAGTCAGCTAGTGGTATGGGACTTTGGTTTAAAGCTTCTTGTGTGACCCTGACTCGTTTTCTTTTTTGGCGTTTTTTGACGCGCGTTCAGTGTTTTTGTTGTAGCATGTTTATATGTCTTTTGATGGATGTTCGGGCTTAGATATGCATGCAGAGTTGGTTCCCTGGGTCGTTGGGCGCTGTGATGCGGGTTTCAAAAAAAAAGAAGATATTTTCATGACCTATAAATAACTGGCGTTAGATATTTTTAAAACTTCTCAGCTAAGTTTTCTCTTTTTTCTCTCTACCTTCTCTCTAACTTCTCGGGGGCATGGGGATTGATTTTCGACGATCCAATTACTGATCCATGTTATTGGCACGGTGCGCTACGCATTCATCTGGATGGAATTTTATTTTGACAAAGTTTAATTTTACACGTGGATTGAGGCATTGAGTTTTTAACTTACCGAGGTAGGATCCTAGACTCTGATGTCTTATAAGGGTGCTACGTGTAATCGTGTGTTTCCATCGTTTAAAACAGCATGGAAATTTATTTTATGTTCAAATGGGATTTTGGTTTAAAAACCTATTTTTCGTCGTTTTCGGTGGATAAAATCTTGTTCCAGGTGTTTCTTTCGAGGTTATGATGTTAGGCTTGGGCGTTTGTATGTCCGAGGGTGTTAGATGGAAGTTTGGAGGCGTTGATTCGAGGTTTGGAGGGGTAAAATAGTGGATCTTGGGGTTAGTCGACTGGATCTTGGGTTTGTGGGTTCAGCCGACTGAACCTGGGAGGTCAGTTGACTGAGTTGCTTCTGTTTGGGTTTTCTGTTTTCTAGTGTGTTTTTAGTCGACTAGGGTTTGGGGTTCAGTCGACTGGATTCCTAGGCTGGTTGTTTGTTGTTTTGTGGTTGGGTCCTTGGTTTTCTATTAATTTTCAATGGTATTCAGTTGATTGATATATGGGATTAGTCGATTGAAATACTGTTAGATTCTTTTTGGGGTTTGATTGGTTATAATGTAGCTTCGGGGGTCGTCTTGTGGCCTTGTGTGTTTGTTTAGATGTCATCCTTGAGCTTGATGTGCATGGTTAGATGGGGTGTGGTGCACGGTTAGGTGTGTGGTGCATGGTTATAATGTAGCTTCGTTCGTTAGGGCTAAGGTCCTTCGGGGATGACCCGAGAAGGTACGTTCATTGGGGCTGTGGTCCTTCGACGAGAGACCGAGAAGGTGCGTTCGTTGGGGCTAAGGTTTTTCTGTGAGAGACCGAGAAGATGCTTCAGACGGGGGCTGCAGTCCCTTGGTAAAAGTCTAAGAAGATACATGAAATGTATATCGGGATGGATAAGTCAATTTTAAACTGTTGTTACGATCTGTGTGAGTCGTGGCACAAAAACCATTTTTAGGGCTCTTATGCGTAAAAAATGGTTCTTATCCTCACTTTCTCGTTACTTGTGAAAATTGTTTTAATGGCTTGAAAGAGAGTCAAAAATTGCACCTCGTTTTCCTAGAATGTTTAGCTTATATCTCATGTTTTGTCTAGTTTTTGCTGAGTTTTGGCTCACGTTATGGGATTTGAAATATTTTTCAGGTACCAGTCACGCAGGTTGATTTGGGGTTGCTAGAGAGGCAGAAGATCTGTAATCTTCCTTTTTATTCTTTCTGTATCATATATGCTTTACATGTTTTCCCTAGTGTCAAAACTGTGTACTGTAAGCCTTTGGGCGGTTATATACATTGCATGTATATTTTATATTGAGAGTGTATTCTCGGATTGAGTGTTATGTTTGGTTGCTTGTGGGTGTTTCATGTGACCCAGAGTTTGTGGCGTGCTAGAATGGTATCAGAGTTCTGGGTTTGAATACCTAAGAGCTGTGGAAAGAGGGTGTATCGCTGTGTGAGTTTGATTGCATGCGCTTGAGTGCATGTGTTTAGATGCTTTGATAACATGAACATGTTAGCATGTTAAGCATGAAGATGATGTGTATATGTGAGCATGGGGGTTGAACTCTAGGATTGATCAGTCTTGTCTTTGGGCGTTTGGATTAATAAACTTGGGAGCAAAGTTAGAAACGCGTTTAGCTGACGTGATTTTTAGCAGGGAATCAAAGTAGATTATCCAGATTGACACGTCATTCTTGTCGATTCTCCTTGGTATGTGGGGTTTGTTTAGCATGAACCTATGTGGCAATGTGTTAGCATGTTTATGTGCTTTGTTTAAGTTCCTTCTATGTGCTGTGTCTTATGTTCTGTCTTCCTTTAATGTAGATGTGATGTCTGTGAGGAGAGGGCGAAGCTGTTGTTGAGGCTGTGGTCGAGGCTGTGGCCGTGGTGTTGGCTAAGGGGATGTTCTTATCCCTGATACAGGGGTTGCAAATGCTCCCCAATGACCTGTTGATGCGGTAGAGATATTGCGTGTGCTGGTGGGTTCCATCGGTCAGTTGGTTGAGGCCGCTAGAGGTGAGACCGTTAGAGAGTGTGTACCTATGGCGAGAGCTACAGTGGCGATGCAGGAGCTTATGGATCTACCTACCTTTCCTAGAGATCCTGATCCTATTGTAGCGATAGAGTGGTTGGAGCTGATGACCCAGATCCTTGATACGCTACAGATTGTTGCGGATGAGTTGTGGATTTCTTTTTCCACCTTTGAGCTGAGAGGTAATGCTCATTAGTGGTGGAGATATGTCAAAAATACGGTGGGGTCACATGGCAGTGTTTACAGGAGTTTTTCTGGAGAAATACTTCCCATCTTCGAAGAGAGACTTATACAGGGAGAAGTTCTATACTCTCACCCAGGGGGCTATGGATATCATGCAGTATGAGGCCAGGTTTATGAGTTTGTCCTGGTTCGCACCGGAGTTGGTGAGCACAGATGAGCTGCGATCGATGAGGTTTGAGCGGGGCTTGAGGCCGATAATCAGGGAGCGTGTGGTTACAATGGGACTTCGTGTATGTACAGAGCTGGTAGAGGCAGCAACGAGGGTTGAGAACACTATAACTAAGATTCGAGCTTTCAGGGAGGCCAGGATACCATAGGGTGGGACAGAGGCATAGTCAGGTGGGCGTCCCAACAAGAGGCAGAGGTCCTCTGGTCCGAGCTTTCATCCATTCGGATTACCACAGTAGTACTCTGCATTAGCACCATCAGTGGCTTCATCTGGGAGGCCAGAGCAGAGGGAGTTGATTTGCTATCGGTGCAAGCAGCCTGGACATCATATGGTAGATTGCCTACAGCCAAGGCAGTCCCAGGGTTCATGGATTCAGTCACAGGGGAGGGAGTTACAAATTTGTTATGAATGTGGC
Organism: Heliamphora exappendiculata; assembly: GCA_034768845.1. Taxonomy (NCBI): domain Eukaryota; kingdom Viridiplantae; phylum Streptophyta; class Magnoliopsida; order Ericales; family Sarraceniaceae; genus Heliamphora; species Heliamphora exappendiculata. The sequence goes on from JAOTRH010034335.1 coordinate 12,067, forward strand.
CAGCCTGGACATATTCATAGGAATTATCCCTAGAGAGAGAGTACGTCGAGTACAGTGGGCACACCAAAGGGTTCATTTGTGCAGGATCGACAACAACATCCCACTATTCAGACCTCTCGGGTGACAAATAGGGGAACTTCAGTTCAGTCAGTATGGAAGCCGACAGCGCCAGGTTCTGGTGGACAGGCCAGGCTGACGCCGAGCAGAGCGTATGCTCTCATAGCTCCCAGTTCTTCAAGGGCACTGATCATGCCTGATGATGCAGCTATGCCTTCAGTGAGCAGAGGAACTTTTTGAGTGTACAAATTTTGAGCCAGTGTTTTTACCGATGCAGGATCATTGCATTTCCTTGTTGCATTTGTTTAGGAGTTGGTGATGGTTTTCGTGGGTGGTGTGCTTTGTTGAGGCAGTGGTTGGTGAAGATGTGAGGTTGGGGTGAGTTGTAGATCCTGTGTTTTGAGGTAGTTGGCCATTGTTTGGGATGCCTGTGCTTGTTTGACTATATCCAAGGAATGGTTTGGCTGACCATCTCTTATGCCTGTGTTGATTGCGATCGGCATGTTTGTTTCCTTTTGACCTTTTGTTAAATTTCGGGGGCAAAATTCCTTTAAGGGGGGTAGAGTTGTGAGATCTTGACCCGTTTTCTTACAGCATGTTTATATGCCTTTTGATGCATGTTCGGGCTTAGATATGCATGCGGGGTTGGTTCCTGGAGTTGTTGGGCACTATGATGCGGGTTCAAAAAAAAAAAGATATTTTCGTGGCTTAAAAATAACTGGCGTTAGATATTTTCAAAAGATATTTTCAAAACTTTTTAGCTAAGTTTCCTCATTTTTCTCTCTGCCTTCTCTCTAACTTCTCGAGGGCCTGTGGCTCAATTTTCGACGATCCAACTGTTGATCCTTGTTTTTAACTCACTGAAGTAGGATCCTAGACTCTCATGTCTTATAAGTGTGCTACGTGTAATCGTGTGTGTTTTCATCGATTAAAACTGCATGAAAAATCATTTTATGTTCAAATGGGGTTTTGGTTTAAAAACTATTTTTTCGTCATTTTCGATGGATGAAATCATGTTTTTGGTGTTCCTTTCGAGGTTTTGATGTTAGGCTTGGGCGTCTGTAAGTCCTCGGGTGTTGGATGGAAGTTTGGAGGCATTGATTCGAGGTTTGGAGGGTTGAAACAGTGATTCGGGAACTTTTTCTGCGTGGGGTCAGTCGAATGGATCCTGGGTTTGTGGGTTTAGTCAACTAAACATGGGAGGTCAGTCGACTGAGTTGCTTCTGCTTAGGTTTTTCTATTTTCCAGTGTGTTTTCAGTCGACTAGGGTTTGGGGTTCAGTCGACTTAATTCCTAAGCTGGTTGTTTGTTGTTTTGTGGTTGGGTCCTTGGTTTCCAAATGATTTTCAATGGTATTCAGTTGATTGATATATGGGATTAGTTGACTGAAATACTATTGGATTCTTTTTGGGGTTCAGTCGGTTGTAATGTGACTTTGGAGGTCGTGTCGTGGCCTCGGGTGTTTGTTTAGATGCCATCCTCGGGGTTGATGTGCATGGTTAGATAGGGGTGTGGTGCACGGTTAGGTGCGTGGTGTTTTTTCTTTGGTGGGTATGGGGGGTGTTTGAGCTCGTGGTTCTTTTGGGGAAATGTGTTAGTTTGTGAAACTGGGTCTTATGGGTTTGGTGCTGGCCTTCGGGTTAGGCTTGATTTTGTCGGTGGTTGGTTGTCTAGATGAGTGGATGTCGGGTTATATGGCGGATGGCGTCATGATGTGAAGTTATACATGGTTTTGTGCATTTGTAACTCTAGTTTATTTATGTACGAATTGTGTAGATGAATTGCATGGCTTGATGTCGTTATGTGTAATGTGGTTATGTGGAACGTAATGCTGGTACGTGGTCTTATGCATTAAACCCTGGTTTAGTTATGCATGTGTGTATAGGATGAGATAGATGAACTTATGGTTATGTGAATGTTAACCTTAGTTAACAAGGTGTTTGTTGGGGCTGAGGTCCTTTGGGGAGGACCCGAGAAGGTGCGTTCGTTGGGGCTGAGGTCCTTCGGGGAGGACCTAAGAAGGTGCATTAGTTGGGGCTGCGGTCCTTTAGTGAGAGGCTGAGAAGGTGCATTCATTGGGGCTGAGGTCCTTTGGCGAGAGGCTGATAAGATGCATCAAATAGGAGCTGCGGTCCCTCGGTGAAAGTGTGAGAAGATATATGAATTGCATGAAATGCATATTAGGATGGATAAACCAATTTTAAACTGTTATTTCAATCCGTGTGAGTCGTGGCACAAAAACCGTTTTCAGGGCTCTTGTGAGTCAAAATGGTTCTTATCCTCGTTTTTTCGTTGCTTGTGAAAATTATTTTAATTGCTTGAAAGAGAGTCCAAAATTGCACCTCGTTTTCCTAGCATGTTTAGCTTCTATCTCATATTCTATCTAGTTTCTGCTGAGCTTTGGCTCATAGTGTGGAATTTGAAAAGTTTTTCATGTACCGGTCATGCAAGTTGATCTGGGGTTGCTGGAGAGGCGAAAGATCTGTAGTCTTTCTTTTTGTTATTTCTATATCATGCATGCTTACATGCTTCCCCTAGTGTTGAAATCGTGTAATGTAAGCCTTTGGACGGTTACATACAATGCATGTATGTTTTATATTGAAAGTGTATTCTCGGGTTGGGTGTTATGCTTGGTTGTTTGTGGGTATTTCACGTGACCCGGGGTTTTGGGCGTGACACTTCTCCTAGAAGCCTCACTTTATACACAACCCAAAATCTCTACCTTCTTTCTAGATTTTAGCTTGCTTCGGGTTTGGATCTTGGCTTTTTGAGGGTGGATCAATGTTTTTCTTTCCAAGAACTTTGCGTTCATCCGTGTAGATTTTTGTTTTGGGGACTTTAGTTTTTCGTCGGTGGTTAATGCTTCGAGTTTTAACTCCTAATGGTAGGATTCTAGACTCTCTTGCGTTAAAATCATGTTATATATAATTATATGCATTTTTACTGCGTTAAAATGCTATGGGTGTTGGGTTTTGTGTTAAAACCTTGTTTGGTTCGGATAAAAGCATGTTTTATTATCTAAAGGTCTATTACAAAGTTGGTGGATGTGTATAGATATGATTTTCAAAGAATGAGTTTTGAAAATTGAAAGAAAATGTGTTTTTGTTGTGAAAACATGATTTTTGGTGTTTGGAGCTAACCCCAGTGGTTGAGCCTTGGTTTAAATGGCCCGATGGAGATGGTGGAAAATATTTTCAAAATGTTAGTTGATTTTCATAGATATGTCGATAATGTTGCAGTGTGCTATAGACTTTTGTACATAACTGTGTGCATACAAATATTTTGATAGTCGTGCTGTATGCCTCTTTAATGATTCTACAGATATATCGTAGCAATGTGTGTATACGTGGGCCTCAATTACTCCTTGGTGAAAGTCTGAAAACTTGCACAAGATAGGTGCTTCGATCCTTTGGGTTAGTTTATGTAAATGAAGTGTTTTCCTTATTAAGAGGTGTTTGTTGTTATTGTAACGTATAGAACTTGTCATTACCTAGTGGGTCATTGGATACCCCAGACTTAGGTTAATAAGTGAGTGCCTATAATTGTTACCTTTGTCCTCGGTGCAATAGAGTCGGTACACAGGAATCATTGATGGTTGTGAAAACCAAGTTAGAAAATAACATGTTGTTTATATTTATTAAACTGTTAGAAATTATTTGATTTTATGAAAACTTGTGCTTTGAGTATGGAAAACCGTTTGAGACTTGCGTAGTCGAGTTTCTTGTATAATCTGTGATTGCATGTTATGTTTTTAATTCATGATAATATATTCCTATTGGGCTTCGGCTCACGTTGTGGGATTTAAAATATTTCAAGTTAAAAAGATCATATAGCATGATCTTGAGGAGCCCTAGAGGGAGGCAAAAGACAAAACCTTTAGTTTTGTTGTATGGTTGTTCATGCCATTTTTGCTATTAGTTCACGTAATATTCGTACCATGTTTTGTAAGCCATGAGGCCTTAATTTTGATGTTTGCATGGTTGTTAATGATGAGAGAGACAATGAGTTGGTTGATATTTTTCGGATTTATATGTTGTAGTTATCACCCAGCTGGTTTCAATTTTATAGCAACGGTTTTTGGTTGGTTTTATGTTTAATGTCAAACAATGTATCTCAAGGAGAATTTTGAACCTTGTTTTAGTACGTTTTAGAATGCTTGGTTGTTTCCTTAAAGGGTTTCAAAAGGGTTAAGTATTGGGTGTTGAAATTGAATTTTGAAAAAGGGTCCAAAGCCAGACCAGTTGACGGACTACTTGAGCGGTCTATCGACCGGTAAAGATAAACACTCCGTTTTTGTTCTCAAGTAAAAAACAAGTGGGCTTGTAGGGACCGCTTGAGCGGTCTGGGCAAAGTTTAAAAATTTATTTTGTTTTGTTTTAAAAGATTGGCTCTTGGGGACTGTGACCATACTTTTTTGGGTTCTTCTTTTCTCATAGTAAACCCTCAAAAGTGCTTTTCTCAAAGGTTTCAAACCAGTTTTGACTTATGTTTTTAAATTGATTTGGTTTGGATGGTTTTGATGAATCTCGGTATCCCAAATGGGTTTTCTTGGGCAGTTCGCGTGACCCAGATTTTGGGGTATGACAACTTGGTATCAGAACTCTAGGTTTAAATATCTAAGAGTCGTGGGAAAGGCTACATCATCTTGTGAGGATAGTTGCGTGTGCTTAATTGCATGTGTTTAAATATTTTGGATAACATGAGAATTTTGTGTAGTACGTGAGTATGGAGGTTGGACTTTAGGATTGATTTGTGTAGCCTTAAGGTGTTTGGATTAACTAACTTGGAAACCAAGTTAGAAATGCATTTGGCCAATGTATTTTCTAGCAAGAAATTTACGTGGGTCACCCAAATTAGCTTACCACCTATCGTGCTTATATCGGCTGTGATCGATGAAGGGTATCGATTTGTACACCAGAGAGTGATTATTTTTGTTTCATAGATGATCGGGATAATGGTTCAATGCCCATGCATAGTGTTGTATGAAATCGAGGGAACCTTAGTTTCCTCTTTTCAGCTCTCATTGTGAGAGCTCGACCTGTTTCATTTTTAAAATGATTTAAGTATTGGCGGAGTTAGAGTTAACCCTTGACCTCGGTGTGTTGGGTTTTTATTTCTTCATAGTAGAACGGTATGTGCATATGGATTTGGCGCTTGTTCGGGTTTGGAAAAGGCATGTTCGGTTTGGTTTGGGGTTGAAAAACCTGTTCTGTCGCAAAAAAATGATTTTTTCGTCGACCAATCGACTGGACAGGGTGAGTCAGTCAACTGGGTTGGGTAAGTGGAGCTTTTTGACTTTCCAGTAGCATTCTTCAGTCGACTAAAGGGGGAGATTCAGTTGACTGAACTCCTGAATTTGGACGTGGTCTATAAATATCAGACATTTGGGAGATGTTTTGAGATATTTTCAGATTTGGTTCTTCTCTCACATAAAACATTTACCTTCTCTCTTGATTTTGATGGGCCTAGGGCTCGGTATTCAGCGATCTGACAGTGGATCCTTGGTATTAGTGCCAGGGGCTTCGCGTTCATCCAGGCAAAATCCCATTTTGTCAAGGTACGTTTTTTTACGCGTCGAGCTTTTGACTCAACGACATAGGATCCTAGACTATGTTATCGTTAAAGGATGCTATATGTAGTTATATGCTTTTTTACCAGTTAAAAATGCTTTAAATGTTGAATTTTATGTTGAAATCATGTTTATTCAGATAAAAAGCATGTTTTGCGCTTTTTCTTTATTTATTACATGATATGGACTTGTGGATGTCCGTGGTTTTTAAAAAGGTGGTTTTAAAAATGGAAGATTTATGAAAATCTTAAAAACTGTGTTTTGGAGGTTTGAAGCTAACCCTCGGGGTTGAGTATCAGATTTGAAACGTTTTGATAAAAATAGTAAAAATATTATTGAAAATGTTTTTGTTCAATCTCTATGATTCATGGATGATGTGGCGAATGGCCAGTGAATCTTATTATACATGATTAATGTATAATTATCTGAAATGTTTTCGTAGTCGAGCTATGGGTTAGTTTTTAAATGTTTCTATAGATGTGCAGGGATAGTGGGTGTTTTGGGCCGCCATTTCTCCTCGATGAAAGTCTAAAAACTTGTGCAAGTAGGTACCTTTTTGGGGTAATTATGTGCAAGTAGGTACCTTTGTTCTTTCGGGTTAATCCCTGTAAAGAATGGGTTGGTGCTTTGTTTCTCTCGATTTTAGTCTATAAATAAAGTGGTTTATGTTGTTGTGACTACGTGTAGAACTTATTATTACCCTAAAAATCTTAAATGATTCAGGTTCAGGATAATGGGCAGGAGTTTATAGTTATTACCTTTTTTCCTGGTATGACAGAGTCGGTACATAGAAATCATTTTCTTAGCTGTGTGATTCGAGTGAAACATATAGTTTTGTTCTCGGTTGTGTGATCTGAGTGGAAATTAACATTTTGTTACTATTTTTCCTTAACTGTGAAACGAAATTTGCATTGTTGAAATGCATGGTTTTGAGGATGGAAAATCGTTTTGAGACTCGTGTGAGTCGGATGGAAACTTGGGGTTTTATGAAGTAAAATTGTTTTGAGGCTCATGTGGTTGAGTTGAACATTATGCTATGTGATTGCATATCCTATTTTACTGCATTATAGTCTGTTTCTATTGGGTTTTGGCTCACGTTGCTGGATTTGTTAAAAATATTTTCCAGGTGAACGTGGTCCTGTAGGTTGATTTTGAGGTTTCCGGAGGTGGCTGATGACAAGACTCTGATATTTTATTTTTGTTAGGTAGTTTGTACATGTTGTGTATGGCTCATGTTTGAATGTAACAAGTTTTAAAGCATATGTAATTTTTATTCTCGTGGGCCGATGTATGCATGTTTTATGCTTTCGAGAGAAACCATGGGTTGGATATTGTTTTTCATGTTTCTTATTACGGCTTTTGTTGGTAGGTTCAATGTTTTACAAAAAGGGTTTTAATTGATTTATGTTTCATATAAACTCTTGTGCTTCGAGGGAGATTTTAGAATAGCCTACACTTCTTTTAAAAATAAAAGATCTTTCTTTACCCAAAATGTGTGTTTTGTTTTTAAAAGGTTTGGCTTGTGGGGCCATAATCGTAATCACTTGGGTTACTCTTTTAAATTAAATAAATCCTCAATAGTGCATTTTATAAAGGTTTTAGCCTCATCTTGGCTTTATGGTTTTTCATCTATTTGTGTTTGGGCAATTTTGGTGGTTTTTCATGGGTTTTTCCCGTGATCTAGAGTTTAGAGTGTGACAACTTAGTATCAAAGCTCTGGGTTCAAATGCCTAAAAATCGTAAAAAGAGGGTGCATCACCTTATAAGGAAAGATGTGCGTGTGCTTGGTTGCATGTGTTAATTATTTTCATAACATGAGCACGTTAGCTTGTTGAGCGTGTAGATGCCGTGTATATGTGAATATGGAGGTTGGACCTTAGGATTGATTAGTTTTGCCTTCAGGTATTTGTACTAATGAACTTAGAAGCTAAGTTGGAAACGCGTGTAGCTAACGTGTTTTCTAGCAGGGAATCTAAGTAGGTTATCTAAAGTGACAAGTCATTCTTATCGATTCTCCTCGGTATGTGTGATGTTTTGCATAATCATTTTGGCTATGTGTTAGCATGATTACGTGGTACGTATTAGAAATAACATGATAGGTTATTGTGTTCTATATTCCGTTATATATGAACTGTATACCCTTGGAGATGACGAGATCATGGTTTAGGTCTTAGATGTGCGATGCGGTTGTAGTTGTTGCTGAATGGAAAGGTTATGGATTGAGCGTCGATCGCTTGGTGCGTAGTGAAACTCGTTAGTGAGTTGGGTTTAGCCGTGTGAGGTTGGCCTCGGTTGGAAAATTGTTGAGTGTTAGGTTTGGTGTACGTGGTCTTGGCCGTGTGACGGTTTACATTTATCGTGAGCCATGCTATGTCAAGAGCCATGTACTCCAGATAGGGTATAGACAGGAACATAGTGGATGTGAGCGTAGTAATCCTTAGCCGGGTGTATGTTGAGACAGTAGAACGTAAGTGGTTTTGGGAGTATCCCTTGCGTGCAGGGTGTTGTTGGTAGTTAGAGTTGCATCTAATGACTTGAATGTTGTATACCTTATTACGGTTTGAGAACTGAGTTACGAGTGAGTAAGCTCGAGGATATGGGAACGAGTATGAGTTGTAGATATGCTGGGATGAGCATGAGTCGCGACGATGTTGAAATGTGTAAGGGTTTAGGTTACGATTCTAACATGCGACGAGTATCAGTTATGTGGGATTCCTACGAGAATGTAGGTTCGTGGTCCGGCCATTATCCTAGTGATTTGGAGATCGTGTTTGGGAACCGTGCTGGGTGCATGAGATTTAAAAGAATCGTAGAAGGGTTCGATAGTGTGGCTGGCTTAGTGCTGAAACTATGTATTCTGAGTATGATATGTTTGAAGGTTATTTGTGTTCAACCTTAGGTTCAGAGGTGGGTATGTTGTTTGTGTTGGGAATGTATACTAAAAAGTCGTGCCTTTTATGTATTTTATTCTGGATTCTTAGCATATTAATGAGAAACAATTTGAGATGGTTTTGCATTTATGATTTCATATTTATATTTGTGATGTATGAATGCATA
>JAOTRH010034346.1:0-11176 GCA_034768845.1 Heliamphora exappendiculata
GAAATTAAAAATGAGACTAATGAAATTATTTTTTCTTAATTTATAGTTGAAATTAAAAATGAGACTAATGAAATTATTTTTTAATTAAGAAATTTTTTTACTATTTGACATTAATTTTATAAAAAAAATTATATTTAAAGTGATTTAAAGCACCAATAAGGGCTAAGTACTTTATATAATTAAGAACAAGCAAAAAAGTGAGGAATATGAAGTGACAGTTTGGCAGATTTGTGGATTCAATGGGCTTGTAGAGTTCAACCCAACCCATTTGGAAATTTTTTTCCCACATACAAGGCCCATATACCAAAAAAAAAGAAAAAAGAAAAAAGGAAAAAGAAAATGCAAGTATAGGACCATTACTTATCCAGGGAAAAGTTCAAAATCCATTGAGAAAGTGATCCAATAAGGTGAACTAGAAAGGTGGGTGGGAGAGAGTGCTCACATGCTTGAGGGTGTTATGGTAATTGTGTGAAATATGTTTGTGCAATGTTGAAAATAATATAATAAAGATGAAAATAGATTATATTTTATTTGAAAATAGTTTATCTTAGTCTTTTTGAGCTTTTTTTCATTTTTTTTTCTAAAACTTTTACTTTTAAATGCTAGAGTAAAATAGAAAACATAAATTGATCAAATTACTCATTCACACTAGCCATTTTGTTTTATTTTTTCTCCAAACATCAATAATACTGGTTACTATAAGTATGCTTGGAATTCTAAAAATAGACAATTGGATTGTATAACGCTATATAACACTGAAGACACATATTCAGTATTATATAGCGTTTGAAATAAATTTTTATTACGTATTCGTGCATATGTGTTTTATACAAATATTGACACGACATTAACATGCAGATATCTAACTGCATCAAACTTATATAATAAATACGGTATAAAATTATACCAAGTTAAATGTGGTACAAGAAACATTACACATCTAATAAGATTTTAAATTTATTTTTAAATAACCTGAATATGTAGTTGGGTGCATGACTTTATTAGTATGTTTAGTTTGAAGCTGTTATGCTAGATAAGAATAAGGGTAATCTAAAAAGAAAATTTCCAATCCATTAATTGTCATATTTGTCACTCCAAATGACGTTAGATAAAAGTGTTCAATAAATTTCCCCCACCATAAAAGAGGATGAATATATTTTTAATCATTTCATATACGACAAATAAGCAATTTTGTTTATTTTTGTATTTTTTGAATTTTTTTTTAACTTTTGACTAAATTTTTTATTTTTTCAAATCGCTTTGATGAGATGGAGTCAAAAAGTAAAAAATTTTAATCAAAAGATTAAAAAAGTCTACTAAAGACGAAAATAAGCAACATTCAATTTGACTTATTAGCTTTTTTTTTTTGCTTTTTTTGTTTTTTTTGATTTTTTTTTTTAATATTTTGATCAAATGTTTTATTTTCCCGACTCGTCTCAATGAGACCCGTCCAAAAAGTATAATAGTTTAACTAAATAATTAAAAAAAATCACTAAAAATAAAAAATTTACGATGAAAAATAAGCCAATAAATCAATAAACAACTTTTATCCATTCAGGGCCATATATATGAGGTTGTATAGACATAATGTCCCGTTTGGGTAACTTGCTTATTTACTTATTTGGTTTATAAGCAACCAAATAAGCAACTTCATTTGGTTTATCAAATAAGTAAGATTTAAGACAATAAGCAAATAAGTTAATAAGCTAAATAAGTAACTTTTAAGCTAAAATTTAGCTAAATATTGTTGCTTATTTAAACAAATAAGTAAAAATAAAAAAAATAAACAAATAAATCACTTAAAAACAAAAGTAACCATGCCATGTTGCTTATTTTTATTTTTATATATTTCACAATAATAAAAAAAACAAATAAACAAGTTATCTAAACGGGACCAAAACTTTCACTTTCACACCTCCACAGTCACTTTGGAAACCTTCTTAGTGTCGGCAGGGCATCTCTATACATCATTCTCTCATCATTTGGGGTTTTTATTTTTGTCTTTCCTTTTTTTTTTATTTTTAAAGATAGAGAACTGTTTAAAATTAATCTAACCAAATTTGAAGGTGCTTTGCAGAAGTCACCATACCCATTAAAGACTTCATTGTGCAATGCATCTTTCAACTACCATACTATTAGTTTGTCTTCCCTCTTGTTTTTTTTGCCTGATTTCTATTTGATTCTCCCCACATCAATTTTGCATTAATCAATGAGAATTAACCTTTCACAATCAAAAAAATATTGGCCACCCCATAGACGGGATCATGTGGTACCACAAGCCCTCGTAAGAATCAAATAATTATGTGAATTTCTTATTATGTAAGCTTTATTTCTTAATATAAAGAGTCCGTATTATCGTGTGACTCTTACTAAACTTTTAACACCACATACGTGATCATATCTCATGAAACGATTAATAATTACTCTTTCACTTTCACACACCTAACTACTTCAACTTATACAACTGGCAAACTATTAAGTATTTTTAGAGTACCGTGTACGTATGTGATGCCATATGCTAATCCTAACTAATAAATAATTGCAATTCAAACTAGCAACATGGGTCTCTCCTTGTTTCTTTACTATCTAATAAAAGTGAATCACTATATTTCTATTGTAAAATTTATCGCTATAATATTGAGTAAAAATACCACGTAAAATTAATTATTACATGATACTCCAAAAGTATCGAATAATTACTCTGTACAATCTACTCCTAACTTTATCATTTCATCATCTCCATTATATTGAACTTTAAATTTGCGTGAAAATAGAAAAAAAAAAGAGAAAAGAAAAAATATGAAGGAAAAAAAGTGAAATGAATTAACTTTTTTTTTTTTTAGTCGGTGTAATAAAATAGAAGAAAATGAATACATATCTATGAAAAAAAATCTTTTTTTGTTACCCTCATAAATGAATATGTGCAAACAAATTTTTTTGGTTCGATCTTGACAAATTTGGTATCCATACACAATTTTTTTTTGGTCACTGTGACATCATGTAGTACCAAAGTCTTAGTGAAATGGCTGTGGAATTGAAATGTCGCACGGCTCATGGTAATAGGTTTTTGTCATTCGTTCGTTAAGTATCATATTTGAACGTATTTTAATAATGTATAGAGGTTTATGATTCTTTTTATGTAAAAATTTAAATTTTTTTTATATATGAAAATTTTCTCGTCTTTCTCTCCTCTTTTGAATAGTTGATTTGCTATATTTAATATACTATCTTTTATCAACTTTATGTCATATCACAATTTTGAATATGACTTGTGAAATATAATCAATGAAAGGAAATCTTCTTCACAATTGCCCTTTATGTCTAATGTAATTTTTTATGCTCTATGCATTTTTAATTGCCATCATGTTATTTCGATAATTTTTTATGCTCTATGCATTTTTAATTGCCATCATGTTATTTCGATAATTTTTTTTCTAGCACTACTACATGCACAGATAAATACACTTTTTTCGTGTGGTGAATTTTACATTATTGTTGGACTTATTTTATAACTTTATATGAAAGGCATATGGCATGCCTATGATTCTGTGAAACAAATCTGTATACAATTGGATTTTTTTTTCTCTTCAACAACCTTGGCATTTCCTTAATGTATAAAATTTTATATATACATGTGATCTAGAGTATATTCTATATTTATGTATGACAACAAAGCTTAGTTAAAACCATAATGTACTTGGCATCAATTAATTAAATAAGACTGTGTTTGGAAAATTAAATAGGTATACAATCCCCATAACCTCACATTTCTAGAATATTTTTATAAAAAACTAGATAGACAGGCAATAATTAAGAAATTATCCATTTTCCAAAGTAAGATTCGGGGTTAGCTTGTGATAAAATATAAGCATTTGGCTTATTTTTATTTATTTCTAGACTTTTATTTTTTGATAAAAAAACTTCTATTTTTATATGTTCATTTTGATAAAAATCAAAAAAATAAATTTCTTTTTACCAAAAGACGATTTTTTTACTAAAGACAAAAAAAGCAATAATAATATTTTTTTAATTTTTTAATCAAAATATTTTACTTTTTTTTTCGTCTTAACGTGAGAATTCTACAAAAATAAAAAAAATCTTGATAATTTGATATTATTTTACTAAAAAATAAGATAAAATAAATCATTAAGTCGTTATTCTAAACCAAATCTTAGGACTATTCCAAAATCTTGAATAATAATAATATAGGAACTTGATTGCAAAGTATTTTTGGACAATGAGCTTCTTATTTTATATCTTTAACTTCTACCATCCAAACAAAGTTGTTAATGGATAATGACTTATTTGCTTATTTTTGTTTTTTAGCAGATTTCTTTTTATCATGCTGTGTATCTTTTAAATTTCTCCAATCAAGATGAACTAAAAAAAGTAATTTTTTTAACTAAAATGTGCAAAAATTCAAAAAATATACAAATAAGTTAAAATAAGCGAATAAGTCAGATTTCATGCTGCTTATTTTATTTTTAATAAATTTTTTTTTATCTTTTCATCGATTTTCGTCTCGTTTTCAATTCTTTCATCGACGGTTAAAAAATATAAAAAAATAACAAAAAATAAAAAGAATAATAAAAATGAGTAAAAGTCGCACATATATGTTAACCCAAACAGTGATAGTTTGTTACTATCTATTGTCATGCCCAACATTGGTCCCACTTCTTGTCCCTATCTTTTAATTTTTTCATAATTTTGGAATAATACATTAAATTAAAATAAAAAAAGCCAATTAATGGAAAAAGATCTGCTCATGATGGACCGTTAATATGTAATCATTGGTCTCATGCAGGATTTAATGATCTCTTGGAAAAAGATTTTCTTGTCATAATTATTGGGTAATTTCGAAACATCCATAATACTGTTTCTTTTCGATAATTATATAGAAATGCGTTTACTTATCAAATGCATGAATTTTTAAAAGACAAATGTGGTGTTTGTTACAATTTAATTCTCTCAACTAGCTTATTTTGTCATTTTTGAAATTGTTTATACTTTTGTCAATATATTCTAATTTTTTATTACTTTCGACACAAGAAATCTAAAAAGTAAATTTTCTAGTTCTTTCTATATTTTGCTTTGTTTTGCGTGTAATTTGCATATTAATTACTTTTTTTAGTATATTTTTTTTATTTTCATTATTTGTTTTTCAATTTTTCTTTCTTTTCAAGTAGAACATTTTTAGATTTGAGTGTCTAAACTGATATAAATAGATTGACATTGCTAATATTAAAGTTGAGATTAAGTGATTACCCATGACATCTAATAAGTTTTTTTTATGAAAAATGAGTGAACACAATAATATCATTATAGCAATTGACTGCAAAGAAACATAACGATATGTGACTTATGATAAATAATTCTTATCTCTTTTTTGTCAATTTCTTAATATGTTCTGTCTAATTAATGGAAGTTTGTATTCTTCACTGGGTGATGGTATAGTTTCTCCCTGCGTGAGTCTTTTTCGTGTTTGCCTGTTGGTTTTTTTTTTCTTTATTTGAAAATATATTTTGCTGCATCCGATGTGTAATAATCCATACCTTAGAAATCAATAGAAAGAACACACGTGTCAAATTAAAATTCTCAACTGGTTAAACTTCAAAATAAAATATTATTGGCAATTAATTGTAAAAAAAAAACAAAGAAATTTATATTGTAAGTTTTAGTTAGAACTTTTTCTTAAAAAAAAAAAGTTTTTAAATCAACAACTCAAGATAAATAAAGATTATGAAATTAAATTAAAATTCCACTAAGATGAGTATTTTTTTTAGATAGTTTTTAGTTATAATCTTCTCTTAAAAGTTAAAATAAAATATTTTAGTTTAAGAGAGAAAGAGAGAGAGAGAGAGATAGAATAGATTAAGAATCCCATCACAAAATTTTTACTAAAATATGAGAATCCTAATAAAACTGTGCCTTTACATTGTTTTACCTATAAAATTTCTTTTAGAACTTAAGATAAAAATTATAATTATTTTTAAATCATAAATAAGTTTAATAAACGAAAACACTAAAATATGAAAGTTTGTACACTACACTTATGGGTGGGTTTGGTTTTTTTGTTAGCCACCAAGATTTTGTTGCTAGAAGATTAGGAAGTTGGGATTGAAAACGAAGAAATAGTTTCGTTACGCGTAAGTTGAGGTGAGAATGCTTAAATATTATTCTGAACAGTAATGTATGAATTATGTTTTAAATTTTCTTTATATTCATGTTTTGAAATATGAAAAATTGTGATAATATGATCTTTTATTTAAATACTATGATATTTCTAAATATGCTATCTGTATTTTTTGAAAAGAATGTGTTTGTAAAAGAAAAATTTTATCATTACTATAATATGTTGTTCTAAAGTGTCAAGTTACAAGAATTTTCGACCATTTATATCTCGTTAAAGGAGGTTACTCAACTATGGATTTTGTTTGTTCTTATAGGGGAGGTTTCTTGTTAAGAGGTGATTATTGCTTTGAAGACTTTCAGGCTAAGTCCCGGGTTATAGCACATACCACTCGTGTTTGGTGGAGAGTGACCCTCATTCCATCACGTTGTTATTCGTACATTGAGAATTGAGGTTGCAGTACCGTCGGAACTCCCAATCGTGAGGTTGACGATTACTTCGACACTGTTGGGTATGGATTATGAATAAGAAAGTTTTACTTTAAATTGTGGCGATTATGCCAGAAACATTACTTTTAAATTGTGTGATGGTGGATTAAATTAACTACGGCTGTTAAGTCTAAAAGATACTTTTGAAATGCTGAGAATGTTATTTATGAGATTTTTTTGATAAGTAAATGCAGTATCTTACATTATTTTGTGAAAAGCGTGAAGTTTTAGTATTTTTACATTAAATGACTGTTTTTGATCTTATTCATTACAATACTAAATGCACTCTCTTGTAATATTGTGGTCGCAGATAACGAAAATGGATAGAAGTTGGTTCACCACAGTCGTCGATTTAGTAGGTCTCAGCTTGATGTCTAATGCCGAGTTGTTTCTTTTTTAGTAAATATCAAGAGATATGAAGTGATTGCTGATATGATTTTGTTTTTATAAATAAATAAATCTGGTTTAACTCGTAAAGATACCATTTAATAGCCCTAAGTCATACTGTTTGTCATAGTTTTTGCACCTTAGGAGAGAGAGTGTGACATTTTGATATTCGAGAGCTCTAGGTTTTAGATATTGCAGACTTATCAGAGTATGGTCTGTGGTGGACCGTAGGTTAGGTGCGTCATCTCAGGTTTGTCGTACAGCGTGGTTTCGAACTTTGGTTGTTATACCCTTGCTGTAGAGCGTCTGACTAATTGGTTTTGAGGTCCATTCGAAAAACGTGTTCTGCAGGTGTAGGTTTCTGATTGGAAGTCCAAGTAAGTTATCAGATTTAGAGAAGTGACCCTTGTGCTATTAAACCTTATGTTTAATAGCTTAATCCTATGTTGACACCCTTGAGATAGACTCTAGTATCAAACCCTAATTCATACCTATCTTATAATAGTGTGAAATATGGAGAACTCAGACAGAACGTCATTCATTCTCGGTCTGTTCAATGAAGTACAACGAAATATATCTACACAAGCGGGACCAGCACACCCTAAATTAGTAAACCAACCTGATCCAACAACTTGGATGCTGGAGGCAAATAGAAAACTCAAGGAATAGAATGCGAGGTGAATGACGATGCAGGTTGAAGGGTCTAGATTGATGGCTTTTGAGATGAATAACTATGCGAAGTTGATTAGGGCAATGATGGTTGAAAAGGATGATAAGGAGGGCGATGGAAGACAAGAAAGATTTAAAAAGGCAAAAGTTCGGAGGTGTCTCGGTAGTTAAGAAGTCTAGATTCAACGAAAATCAATTGAGTAGAGGAGTGTCTGGCTATGTGAAGGGAACGAAAGTATATATTTGCTTCAGGTGTAGAGTTATAGACCATTTCATTCAAGCTCATCCAAAAACCAATTAAATGACAAAAAAGAATACTTGCTTTAGGTGTGGGGTTACTAGTCAATTTAAGAAGAATTGCCTGAAAGTGAGAACTTATCTTTTAGAACACCATTAGATGCTATAACGGTGAAACATCTCGACTGCATCATAATAATCGTTACACCAGTTGAAAAGCAAGTGTTAGAGAGAAGTGTGAATCAAAGATGTTCGTTGCTAGTTATTTTGACACCTTTGGGTATGATAGGTGTTGGCTTGAAGTTTGGGATAGTTTGAAAGTTATCGTTTAATGTATTATTAGACCGCTTAGAGAACATAGCAATTTTTAAATTGTCGGGGAACTGAAAATGGGCATCCTAGAGAAATATGAGATATTTTATCCTTGAATAATCAATGTTACAAAAAAGAGTTACCCTGAATTTATTGACACATATAAAAAAAAAGGATAAGAATTTTTAGGAGATACTAGTCAATTGGGAAATGTATTGCCAGAGAACTTACCACGAATACCCTAGATCGAAAAGTTAAGTTTGCGTATGACCTGTGCCAGGCACAACACCTATATTTGTCTCACTTTATAGAGTATCACCTGCTAAGTTGTAAAGAGTTAAAAGGAACATAAGAAGAATAGCTGGATAAGTGTCTCACCCTAGGATACACCCATATTGTTTATAAGAAAGAAGGATGAAACTCTAAGAAGATGCTTTCGATTATCGTCAATCGAGTAGAACCAATATTATAAATAAATATCTATGCATAGGATAGATGTTTTGTGCAACTAGTTGTAAGGAGCTACAGTATTCTTAAAGATTAACCCAATGCCACGATACCATTAATTTCGAGTAAAGAAATTGAGTGAATCTAAGACGCCTTTAAGAATCGATCTAAATACTACCAGATTGTCATAATACCATTTGAATTGATTAGTGCACTTGTGGGGTTTATGGAATTTATAAATCATGTGTTTAGGGAAAAAAATTCGAATAAATTCGTAATCATATTCACCAATCACACTCTAGTATATTTTCAAAGTGAGGAGGAATATAGGGAACATTTGAGAAATTTTTTGCAAACCTTAAGAGATCTCAATCTATATGTAAAGTTTAATAAATGCGAGTTTTGGTTGGATCGAGTAATAATTCTAGGTATGCTATATTTAGAGATGGAATTTAACGGACCAAACGAAAGTTGAAGCTATAGTCAATTAGGCAAGACCAACCAGTGGAAGCTATTATCCATTAGGCAAGACCAACTAGGGTAATGGAAATATGTAGCTTGTTGGGGTTGACTGGTTATTATCAAAAATTTATTTGAGACTTCTCTTTAATTGCAAAACTCATTACTCAGTTGACCCAAAAGTGAGTGAAATTGAACAGTCTGACCAATGCAAATTGAGTTTTTAGGAACTAAAGTCTAAACTGGTATCAACACCTTTGCTCGCCTTCCCATCGGGCAGTGATGCATCACACCAAGGGTTGGGTTGTATTTTGATTCAATATGGAAAGGCTATCGCATATGTATCAAGACAGCTGAAGCCTCACGAGAAGAACTACCTTACCCATGACCAGGAGTTGACCGTGATTGTTTTTACACTCAAAATATAGAGACACTACTTATACAGAGTCAAATGTGAGATCTTTATTAACCATCAAAGTTTGAAATACGTCTTCAATCAGAAAGAGTTGAACCTAAGATAGACAAGGTGAATAGAATTAATTAAGAATTATGATTGTACGATTCACTATCATTCAAAAAAGGCCAATGTTATAGCAGTCGCCCTAAGTTAGAAATCGTCAAGACGTATAGCATACCTTCGAACCATGCGGAGTAGCACATTTTTTGAAATGCGATCGCTCAGGACCACCATAGAAATAAAAGAAAATAGGGGCTTATTAGCAACTCTTAGAATAAGGCCAATCTTGCTAGACCAGATTCGAGTAGCCCAATTAGCAAATAGTCATATAGATAAGATAAGAGTAGAGGTAATTACTAAAGGAAAAATAGAGTTTGAGGTTCGAAATGATGTCATATAGATTGGTCATCGACTGTATGTGCCTAACAATAAGGAGTTAAAGAAAGAAATTTTAGATAAAACTCATAATTCAGTACACACCATGTACCCTAGAAGCACGATGATGTATAGAGATCTAAAGAAAAGTTATTGGTGGAGTAGGAGGAAAAAAGATGTGACAAACTTTGTGACAAGATAATTAGTATGCTATTAAGTTAAGATTGAACACTAGAAACCGGCATGATTATTACAATCCTCATGATTATTTCAATCCGTATCCATACTTGAATGAAAGTGAGAACACATCGCCATAGATTTTGCAATTGGGTTACCACGATCACCTAAGAAAAATGATGCTATCTGAGTAATCGTAGATAAATTGACGAAGTCAGCACACTACCTATCGATCAAGATGATATTTCCTATGAATCAGTTTACACGACTTTACATTGATCAGATCATTTGTTTGCTTGGCATACCAGTTTCAATAATATGATATAGGGATCTGCGTTTTACGTTTAGATTTTCATCAAGTCTACAAGAGTCTACAAAAGGCGTTGGGAGCTACGTTGAAGTTTAGCACGATTTTTCACCTACAAGCCGATGGCCAATTAGGGATAACGGTTGAAACTTTGAAAGATATACTTAGAGCATGCGTCTTAGAATTTGTTGAAAGTTGGGGGAAACATTTTTTGTTGATTGAATTCACGTATAATAATGATTTCTAGTCGACTATAGGAATGGCCCTTTACGAAGTATTGTACGGTAAGAAGTGTCAGAGCCTAATTTGTTGGGAGGAATTTAGAGAAAGAAAGCTACTTGGCCCTGAAATTGTGTTAATCACCACTAACATGATAAAATTGATCCGAGAAAGATTGAAACAATCTCAAGATAAGCAGAAGAGTTATACAGATAATTGGAGACATAACTGGAAATTTGAAGTTAGAGATCACGTATTCTTAAAGATATCGTTATGGAAAGGAGTGATAAGATTCGGGATAAAAGGAGAGTTGAGTCCCCGTTACATTGGACCATATGAGATCATTAAAAGAATTGGTAACACAGCGTATCAATTGATCCTACCCCCGGAGTTGTTAATATTATACGACGTTTTTCATGTCTCGATGTTAGAGAAATATATACCAGACTCTTCTCATGTGTTAACAACACAATCCATCGATCTAAAGCCTGATCTTACGTATAAAGAAATGC
>JAOTRH010034346.1:11276-54328 GCA_034768845.1 Heliamphora exappendiculata
TAGCAAAAACACTAGACAGGAAGAAGCAAGTTATGTGAAATAAAGTCATTCCATTAGTAAAAGTGTTGTGGCGGAGCCATTCAGTTAAAAAATCACTTGGGAACAAATATATATATATATATATACACACACACACGATAAGATTATACGACGTTTTTCATGTCTCGATGTTAGAGAAAGATATACCAGACTCTTCTCATTTGTTAACAACACAATCCATCGATCTAAAGCCTGATTTTACGTATAAAGAAATGCTAGCAAAAACACTAGACAGGAAGAAGCAAGTTATGTGAAATAAAGTCATTCCATTAGTAAAAGTGTTGTGGCGGAGCTATTCATTTAAAAAAATCACTTGGTAACAAATATATATATATATATACACACACACACACACACGAAGGAACTATTCACACATTTTCGAGCAAGATACGTAAATTTTGAGGACGAAATTTTGTTAAAGGGGATAAATTGTAATAACTCATGCCTTAGCAACCAATAAAAAGAAGACACATGTCAAATCGAAATTCTCAACTGATTAAGCTTCTCAGAATAAAATATTATTGGCAGCTAATTGTAAAAAAAAAAAAAGACATTTATATTGTAAGTTGTAGTTTGAAGTTTTTCTAAAAAAAAAAAAATAAGTTTTTAAATCAAGAACTCAAGATAAAATTTACAAATTTTTTTAAAGATTATGAAATTAAAATAAAATTCCACTAAGATTAGTATTTTTTAAAGATATTTTTTAGCTACAATCTTCTCTAACATTATAAAATTGATCCGAGAAAGATTGAAGCAATCTCAAGATAAGCAGAAGAGTTATACAGATAATCAGAGACATAACCAGAAATTTGAGGTTAGAGATCACGTATTCTTAAAGATATTGTCATGGAAATGAGTGATAAGATTCGAAAATAAAAAAGTTGAGTCCCTGTTACATTGGACCATATGAGATTATTTTAAAAATTGGTAACACAGCATATCAATTGGTCCTACCCCAGAGTTATTAATATTATACGACGTTTTATATGTCTTGATGTTAGAGAAATATATACCAGAGTCTTCTCATGTGTTAACAGCACAATCCATCGATCTAAAGCTTGATCTTACATATGAAGAAGTGCTAGCAAAAACACTGGACGGGAAGGAGCAAATTATGTGAAATAAAGTCATTCCACTAGTAAAAGTATGGTGGCGGAGCCATCCAGTTAAAAAAATCACTTAAGAATGAATATATATATATATACACACACAAAAACACACACCCAAAGAAACTATTCACATATTTTGAAGCAAGGTACATAAATTTCGAGGACGAAATTTTTTAAAGGGGAGTAGATTGTAATAATCAATACCTTAGCAATTAATAGAAAGAAGACACATGTCAAATTGAAATTCTCAACTTGTTAAGCTTCTCAGAATAAAATATTATTGACAGCTAATTGTAAAAAAAAAAAAATTATATTGTAAGTTGTAGAAGTTTTCTATAAAATAAAATGTTTTTAAATCAAGAACTCAAGATAAATTTTACTAAAATTTTTAAAGATTATGAAATTAAAATAAAATTCCACTAAGATGAGTATTTTTTTTAGATAGTTTTTAGCTACAATCTTCTCTAAAAAATTTAAATAAATATTTTAGTTTAAGAGAGAAAGATAGAATAGATTAAGAATCTCATCACAAAAATTTTACAAAAATTCTGAGAATCGTAATAAAACCATGTCTCTTTACATAATTTTTTTTTAAAATTTAAGATAAAGGTTATCATTATTTTTAAATCATAAATGAGTTTAATAAACGAAAACACTAAAATATGAAAGTTTGTGACCTACACTTCTAGGTGGATTTGATTTTCTTATTACGCAACGAGCTTTTATTACTAGAGGATTAGGAAGTTAGGATCGAAAACGAAGAAATAGTTTTGTTACGCGTAAATCGAGTTAAGAGTGTTTAAGTATTATTTTGAACAGTAATGCATGAATTATGATTTAAAATTTTATTATATTTATGTTTTGAAATATGAGAAATTGTAATAACATGATCTTTTATTCAACTGGCATAATATTTCTAAATATGTTATATGTATCTTTCGAAAAGTATGTGTTTGTGTAAGAAAAATTTTATCAATATTGTGATATGTTGTTTCAAAGTGCCAAGTTATAAGGGTTTTTGACCCTTTATATCTCGTTAAGAGAGATTACCCAACTATGAATTTTGTTTGTCCCTATAGGGAAGGTTTCTCGTTAAGTGGGAGTTATTACCTTAAAGGCTTTCGGACTAAGTTCTAAATTATAGCACATACCACTCGTGCTTGGTGGAGAGTGTCTCTCATTCCATCGCATTGTTATCCGTGCATTGAGAATTGAGGTTATGATACTGGCGGAATTCTCGATCGTGAGGTTGACGACTACTTGGATACTGTTAGGTATGAATTCTGAATAAGAAAGTTTTACTTTGAATTGTGGTGATTATGCTATGAACTTTACTTTTAAATTGTGTGATAGTGGATTAAATTAATTATGGCTATTGGGTTTAAAAGATACTTTTGAAAAGGCTGAGAATGCTATTTATGAGATTTTTTTTTGTGACAAGTAAATGCAGTATCTTACAACATTTTGTGAAAAGTATGAAGTTTTAGTATTTTTACATGAAATGACTGTTTTTAATATTGTTCATTATAATACTAAATGCACTATCCTGTAATTTTATAGTTGCAGATAACGAAAATAACTAGAAGTTGGTTCACCACTGTCGTTGGTTTAGTAGGTCTGAGCTCAAAGTCTAATGCCGAGTTATTTGTTTTTTAATAAATATCAAGAGATATGAAGTGATTGTTGATATGGTTTTGTTTTTATAAATAAATAAATACGGTTTAACTCGTAAGGATACTTTTAACAACCCTAGGTCATAAGTGTTTTTCATGGTTTTTGCACCCTAGGAGAGAGAATGTGACACAATGTACCTCTTAATTGATTTTATATCAAATTTAGAATTCTTTTACATCATTTGATCTTTGTTTTTTTGAAAAATCATTTGATCTTTTCTTATGAAAAAATGACAAAAATGCATACTTGCTACAATGTTCACTGTCCAATTAGAAGATCGAGGAAAAAATAGGAGAAAAAGTGGAAGAAATTGAAATAATTTGCATATCCACTGAAATTATCCATTCACTTAAATAAATTAGATCTTTTGTAAGGATGGTAATTTTACCATCCCGCATCGCTTGTCCGATCCCTACACGTCCTCGCAAAATCGATTAAGAGGTACATCTGATGCAACAAAATACATGCGTACTTACTACAGCGTTTATTGTCCAATTAGAAAATCGAGAAAAAAATAAGAGAAAAAGTAGAAGAAATTGGGATTATTTGCATATCCACTAAAATTATCCAATCACTTAAATAAATACAATTTTTTTTAAGGATGGTACTTTTTTTCGTCCCATTTCCGCATGTTCTTGCCTCATTTTGTACATATTCTTTCGCTCCAATAACAAATGGGATGCGAACGGTATTTATTTTTCTCTCCCTGTTTTTTTTTACCCCACCCTGATTACGTAAAATAAATATTAATACATGTATAAATTAAATATGATAAGTCCAAAATATTAAAATATTATATTTATCTCTAATTTTTTTTCTTCTATTTCTTACATTTTATATTGTTAGTTATATTGATTCATCAACTATTATTTGTTATTTATTATATTATTTATAATTTTTATTAATATTACTATTTTAAATCTTAAAAATTATTTTCAAAATATGTCGTCTCGTCTCTATCTTGTTACCTGTTACTTCTCAAATAGTTGTTTTCATTTCTATCTCGGTCAAATAAGGGACAAAAATGGAGAAGCTTAATCATAACCCCACCCCGCCCTATTATCGGCCCTAATCTTCTAGGCCAATCGGTGATAACATCTTTATAATTGAAAAATGGAATAGGATGTCGCATCGCAAATGATTCATTAACTATTATTTGTTATTTATTATATTAGTTATAATTTTTATTAATACCATTATTTTAAATTTTAAATATTATTATTTTCAAAATATTCTTGTCTCTATCTCGTTACTTGCTATTTTTTTGATTTTTTTTATCTTAATTTCGATCAAATAAGAAACAAAAATAAAGAAGCTCATTCATACTCTCATTCCATTCTATCCTATTGTTATCTCTAATCTTTTGAGCCAGTCGGTGATGATATGTTCATAATTGAAAAATAGGTTATGGTGTCACATCACAAATGTCCTATGCTTTATATTAGAAAAATCAAGATTTAAATACAATTTGGGTCTACCACCAATGGAGGGACCCTTAAAAAGGAAAATTTTGTAGTATTTTTTATGATATTATTTATGTGATATTTTTAATAAATAAAAAATATTTAATCTATATTAAGTAATTAATTCTTTATTTCTTACACACCAAATAAAAATGAATCAATATATTTCACTCAACAGTAATTTGTATTAATTGACTACCTTATTAAGTAGAACCACTAGGTAGAGAATGTTACAAAATTCCTCGAAAAGTATAGAATTATTACTCCTTCTGGAAATAGATTCTAATTAGTAATTACTAATTAGGTGGAGTTGGTTACTGATGGAATTAAAGCTTTTAACTTGCAATTCAGAAAGAGTTTAAAAAAATTAAAACTAAGTGTTGTTTTAATTTTTTGCTTATAGTTTCTTATTTTAAATAAATAAAAATAAATTTTACTATTTTAAATTATAAATTTACAATTTTAACAAATATTTACAAATATTTAAAAAAATCATAATTATATCTTTTTAACTATAATTAGTAATAATACTTTTTTCCATCCCGTTATTTATGAAAAAAATTCCATCCCTAATATAGCATGGCAGAGATGGTATTTGTTTCTCGTACTCCAACTTTTATCTCCCTACCACCAAATTACCTAAATTAAATACATTTATATGTACAAATACAAAGATAAAATTTGTTTTTAAAAATACAACAAGACTCCAACATAAAAAATATTATATTTATTTGTCATTTTTCACCTCTTGTCTTATTTTTCATATTTTAAATTTGATCCATTCATTAATTATTATTTTTTACCTACTAAATTATTTTAAGTTCTTATTAATATAATTTCTTAATGCTTACAGACCATCTCTGATATATTCTCGCCCTCTTTTGATCCTATTTTTTTTCCAAACTCTCTTTTTATTACTATCACAATCAAGGATGAATACAAAATTTTAATTAAAGAAGAACAAAGTATTATTATAAATTTTTAAAATAATATATATTAAATTTTTACAAAAATCTTAAAAAAGCAAACATATATAATCTTGAAATATACTGAACAATTACTACCCTAATAGTAAATTTTTTTAAAATTTTTTAAAAAAAGTCACCTCCATCCATTCCCTTAAGTCCGTCTAGAGTAGCAATAAAACAAAAATTAAGTCAAAAATCACATCTCTGTCCATCCCATTCTATTACCATTTTGATTTATAATTAATAAATTTCTAATTAGAGTTAAAAAACAAAAAACAAAAAACAAAAAAAACATCCCCTAGGGTCTAAGGCTAAGCCTCACTAGATTCGTCGGTTGATTGGCTGGGCCCATTCCTCCACCCCCTTTCTCTCTCCTTCATTGATGAGGAGCTATAGCCGACAGAACAGTACTAGTCCCTCAAATTGTTCATATTTTGATTTAGGCCTAAACACGTAGTACTTGCAATTTAAATTCAGAGTTTTCTTCTTAATTTTTTTTTATAATTAAGGTCAAATGTTTTCTTCTTATTAAAAACACACGACTTTTGTTGCAGTCGCATCCAGGACCAATGAAATTAATTAAATGGTGGTCCACTCCTCCTGTGCCCTGCTTTTAAATTTTCTAAAATAGAGGGGCCTTACAATTATTTGATCACGTCACTCTTTTCCGTAAGTTATGAATGGAAATTATTAAATTTTTTTTTACAGATTTTCTGAGTACGATAGTATGTAAGTTCAACTGAAAATGCAAGCCACAGTGATATGTAGATTTTGACAGTTAAGACCTCGTTTGTTATTTTGAATAAAATTAGATATAATAAGAGAGGTAAGTAATATTGTAAATTTTATATATTTGTTAATACTAAAAAATTATAAAATGTATTATGTGTACAGCGAGAAATTTAATTCTTATTTGGATAAAATGAGATAAAGAATAGAATACGAGTTATATAGTTATTTTTTACTGTTATATATGAAAAAAAAAATCTAGAATTCAATATTAATAATATAAAATTTTTTGGTATTGTTATTTATCATGAATGAAGGATTCAATCCATTATCCATCGGACAATTAATATCAATTCCACAATACAGACGCAAGAATTATTTATTTTAGGAGACAAAAACTAAAATGGTAGATCCTATGTTTTTTTAGCCCAATCTGGTACCTACCCAATTTTTCAATCCAAACATGCTATAAGGGCTCGTTTGGAGTGATGAACAAAAGATCAAATTAGATTATTAATCCAATTATAATACTATGTTTGTTTTTATAAAAAATATTTTAGACTATTTATCTAGACAGACATGCTATCCTCCAAATGAGAAATAATTTAGTGAGGAGGGTGTGGAATTAAAAATAATTAAATTATTAATTAGTAAATGACTAATTTACCCTATATTTTCTCATTTCACATTTGTTATTCACTCAATTCAAAAATTAATTTTATTCTAAGTAATAAAAAAATTATGCTAATATCTCAAATGCTATAATTTAAAAAAAAATAAGTATATTAAATATTCAATAAAAAAGAAAAAAACTATTATAAAAAAATTATTTTGAACACTCTAATATTTTTTAAATACAAAGCGAGACAATGAGAGAGAGAGAGAAAGAGAGAGAGGAAACCACACACAGAGAGACGATAGTATTATTATTATTAATTATAAATTATTAATTTTAATATTATTTTAAGAAGTGAGTTTGAAAATTTTAAAAAATAATAAAAAATATTAAAATATTAAAATAAATAACATAAAATTTATCTTATTAGTTTATTTAAGTTAATTTTAAAATAAAATAACTTAATAGCTAATATAAAAAAATAAAATATATTTATTAATTTTTTACTACAAGAATAATATTAGAAATTGACTATTATAATCATATTTCACGTTATTTAATTCCACCCAAATTAAATATAAATTTATTTAGTCTGTTATTTAATTATTTTAAATTAAATACAAAAAAATTAATCCCACCTCATTACCAATTTCATCCCATCTCACCACTAATCTCACCAGTTATTAAACGAGGCATAAAAGTTTAATTTTGGCTAATAAGAATTTAATTCTTATTTGTCAATGTTTATACACATATAAAAGGAAAAAATACTAATTACCGGCTATTGAACTATAGTTAATGAATAAAAATTATATAATAATTACATAAATTGTGTTAATATTTATAAAAGTGCTAAATCTCATTTTTAAAAGTCATTAATATTTTAAAAAATATCTTTTAACTTATTATTCACCGTTGAGTGGACAAAGAACACGACTCTATTTAAAAATGTAGCTATCATACATGTATTCTATCTTTGCATTGGTTTATTTTGCCATAAGAGCAAAATTATTCAATAGTTCAGAAACTTCAATGTAATTGTATACTTGTTTAATTCTACGTTGTCACGTGGTAATTTTGTTCTTACTTTCTAAAAAAAATGGTCATATATATATATATATATATATATATTATAGAGTGGACACACAAGTACATTATATTTTCATAATACGAGATAACTTTTTAAAGAATCGAAGTTAAGATTGGAAAAAATGGGAGAACAAAGTAGATACAAGCAGGGGCAGACCTATGCCCTCCCATATTTTTTTTAAAAATATTTAATAATTTATTTATTTTTGTAATTTTTAGATTATTTTGTAAGTATCTTTTTACTAACTTATTATTTTGTGAATATTTCATAATGTATACAGAGATGATTTTTAATAATTTTTTATAATTCTTCATGTAGTATCAATCCTATTGGGTTTATTTGATTTACAAAAGAGACTAAATATTCCAAAACACTATCAAAAGATGCAACTTTCTTTGTCATTATTTTTGCTTTTTGGTGAAAGAATCTTACCGTGATTATTGATGTGGAGTTTCAAGGGAGCCTTTTCCTTACTAGTTGTCTTATAGTTGCTGAGGGGGAATCAAGTTTCGACCTAAGTCACGTGGAATATACGTAGAAGGTCATACAGTGCAGCAGCTCACATCAGCACGGAACGATCCTCAGCATATCCACATCAGCTCGGGCAATAGGCCGAGCTATATGGTGAAATGTCCGAGCTCGAAAAAGATCCAACCCCCAATTCCGAGGTCATGGTACGCGACACTATGATGAGTGATGCTCGGCATTGATAGCCGAGCAAGATGAGCAGCCTAAATCTTGTTCTGAGCTAAATAGACGATTCTAAATATCATGTCCCATGGTACACAGATCCGAGATGTGGTACGAAGATGAAATATCGGTAGTAAATGGGCCAACTCATGGGTAAAATGGTTAGGTAGGGGTGGTCTGAAGCTAGACCTGGATACTGATAGACATCTGGATATGACAAAAGGCATTTGCAGAGATATCTTGCGGAGATATTCAATGATGGCACTGACAAGTCACCATCAAGACATTAATTGCTATGCATTGATCAAAGATAAGAGGTACAGCCCGACCTGCTCGGGTCGGGTCGGATTTCATGAGCGGGTCAAGTATTTTTCTACCTATAAATAGCTAATAAGTTGAAGATGAAAGGTATACTCTCTTTCACTAAGCTAAAACTCTGCTGAAATTTACTCTCAATCTCTTCCTTCTCATTAAAACTCATTGCCTGACTTGATCGTCGGAGGGTCCACCGGTATAAAGCCACCGGTGGGCATCTCACCCCTTTCTTGTACAGGTTCACACGTGGCATCCTCCCTTGACGCCGTCTTGGACGGGAATAGTAGATCCCAATCCTAATCCTCTACAATTTGGTGCCGTATGTAGGAATCTCCTAGAACACCTTCATGGCTAGTCGAGGGAACCATGGCCTTGAAGAGTCGAGAGATCCACGCGCAACACGCGCAGAAGCATCGCGTGAAACACATCGAAGGAGGGGACACCCAGTGGCTTTTGAAGTTCACGTTTGTGGAGCTAGGCTCAACCGAAGGAGAGAACAGACCCAGGTTAAGGGCTCTAATGACACAACACCTTCAGCAGGGGTCTACCCCCCACCTTTCAACTTGCAGCAAGTCCTGGGTGGATATCAGGACGAGCTGAACAAGAGGGATGAGCAGTTGGGCAAACTCCAACAAGAGCTCCACGAGATGAGGGCTCAAATGAACCAGCGACGTTCGCCAGCAATAAGTCCCAGCACGAGCGATTTCACGAGAAATCCAACCGGCGCGAGAGGTTCAGCCGAGAGGAAAGGAGGGGTGCTGTTTGAGCTCGGATAAGCCGTAGCCCAGTGAAAAATCCTCGACGCGATGAGGACCCTCAGAGGTGCCGCGCCTCAATGAGCCGGCCGAGCGCCGTAATGAGCAAAAATGGCAAATTGGCCAGGACCTCGGGCGTGCAAAGGAGAAAGAAGAACTCAAACAATGGTTGAACCTCCAGCTCGAGGGGAGACTACAGCCGGCCACTGAGAGGTCAGCTCAAGACGTAGCTCGAAGGGCCCTGGAGCAGATATCTGCCTCCCATTTTACAAGGGATGTGGATTGGGCAGATCCCCCCAGAACATTCCAAACCCCCAAATTCAACCTCTACGATGGGAAGACTGACCCTCTGGGTCATATCCGACACTACAGACAGATGATGGCACTTTGGAGTGAAAATGACGCTCTGATGTGCAGGATGTTTCTGTCCAGCTTGGGCGAGGTGGCCTTGCGTTGGTTTGACAAGCTCCCGGCTGGGACAGTGGGAAGCTGGAGACAACTCGCCAAGCTGTTTGAAGCGAGATTCATTACAAATAGCCGTCTGCCCAAGGAAATTGATTCCTTGCTCGGATTAAGGAAGGCCGAGAATGACAGCCTAAGGTCATATTCTTGGCGATACTGGGAGACTTTCATGATATAGATGACTGCAACGAGCAGCTTGCCGTGGCCTCCTTCAAGCTCGGGTTGGAGAAAATCCACAAGTTGAGACATTCGCTGACCAAAAGGCCTGCTTAGAGCATGGCCGAGCTGATGTTGAGGATTGAACAGCACTCCAAGGTGGAGGAAGACATTGGTGGTGTGAGCAATGAAGCCGCCGCCCGGGAAGCACTGAAGGTTGACCGAGAGGAGAAGAAGGAGAACAAGAAGTCCAGGAAGAGGCCAGATCGGGAAAGAGAGCGCCAGAGGCCTAATGAGGTGTACGAAGTGGCAAACACCGTGTTTAAGGAGCCCATCCACATGCTCTTCAACCTGATCAAGGACAAGCCATGGTTTGTCTGGCCGCCCAAGATGTTCACGGACCCGAGCAAACGGGATGAGAAGAAACAGTGTGCTTACCATATGGTGCATGGGCACTACACCGACTATTGCCGAACGTTTAAAAGGTTCTTGGAGGAACAAGTCAATGCAGGGAATCTCAAGCAGTATATCGACAAGGAGAAGACCAGGGCCGAACAGCATGCTAAGACCGAATAAGATAGAGGGGCAGATGAGCCCGTGGGAGTTATTAACACCATTCATGCAGCCCCTGGGCCGGACACAGTGAATGAAGCAAGGGGTCAAGGCCGGAAAAAGGGTACATCGCGAGATTATGCAGGCCCAGCTCGAGCACAGCGATCTGAGTAAAAGGAAGTATCCGAGCGATGAATTTCTAGTCGGAGATCTAATTTTCACCGATGCCGACCTAGAGGGGGTTGAGCACCCTCACAACGACGCGCTCGTTATAGACCTCCGGATTGGGAGGTATGACGTAAAACGTATCCTGATCGATTAGGGGAGCTCAACGGAGGTCATGTATGCTGACCTATTCTACAAATTAGGGTTCACAAAAGCAGACTTGCAGAAATGCATACCCCACTGGTCGGATTCAATGGTCAGCCCACCCTACCAATGGGAAGGATCACGCTCCCGGTCAAGGCAGGATCCGAGCTCAAAAATATTGAATTCTTGGTTGTGGACGTCCCGTCACCTTATAATGCTATTCCTTTATCAGCTCAAAGCCATTCCTTCGCCTTACCATCAAGTCCTGAAATTTTCAACCACTCAAAGCCATAAACTTGGCTTCATCAGCTCACAGCCATAAACTTGGCTTCAACAGCTCAAAGCCATTCCTTCGCCTTACCATCAAGTCCTGAAATTTCCAACCGCCAGGGGTGTAGAGTGTATCAGAGGAGAACAGATGTGTGTAGTGGAAGTACAAGAGAGGCCACTCCTCGATGACGTCGGGAAAGCACCAGCAGAGAAGGTGGTGGAACCGCTAAAGAAAGTCATGCTAAATGAGGAAGATCCTGATCATTTCTTCCTGCTCGAAACCCACATGGCCAAGCAAGATGAGTCCGACCTGGTAGGCTTTCTTAGATCAAACGCTGAGCTCTTTGCTTGGACTCCTTACGAGATGCCGGGCATCAACCCCGAGGAAATGGAGCATAAGCTAAACGTCAACCCTACACACAAGCCCGTTGTCCAGCGCGGGAGGAGGTCTTCAGCTCAGTATGTAGAGGCCGTTGCCGAGGAAGTTGAGAAGCTGCTCGAGGCGGGAGCGATAAGAGAGGTGCAGTATCTGCAATGGCTGTCCAACACGGTTGTTGTGAAAAAGAAAAATGGGAAGTGGACGGTCTGTGTCGATTTCACTGACCTGAACAAAGCCTGCCCCAAAGATTCCTTCCCACTTTCCAAAATTGATCAGGTGGTGGAATCGACAGCCGAACACGGAGGCATGAGTTTCTTGGATGCATACAGGGGCTACCACCAGATTGCTCTGAACATGGATGATCAAGAGAAGACAAGCTTCATCACCCCCAGAGGCCTTTATTGCTATTAGGTTATGTCGTTCAGCTTGAAGAATGCTGAGACAACTTATCAGAGGCTGGTGACCAAAGTATTCCAGCCTATGCTAGGTCGGAATATTGAGGTTTACGTTGATGATATGGTAGTAAAGACTAAGCAAGAGCATGACCATCTAGCCGACCTGAGCAGTGTGTTCGAGGTGCTGAAATCCTACAAGCTAAGGCTCAATGCGTCAAAGTGTACATTTGGCGTGCAATCGGAAAAGTTCCTCGGGCACTTGATCAGTAGAAGAGGTATCGAGGCAGATCTCGACCAAATAACTGCAATTCAGAACATACAGCCCCCTAAGACTGTTCGGGAGATACAATGATTGACTGGGATGGCAGCCACACTGAATAGATTCATCAGCCGATCATCAGATAAGTGCCATCATTTCTTTCAATTGTTGAAAAAGGGCAAGAATTTTGTCTATGGGGAGGAGTGTGATCAGGCACTCCAAAATCTGAAGGAGTACCTGACCTCGGCTCCTCTTCTCTCTAAACCCTTGTTTGGGGAGGAGCTATACATGTATCTTGTAGTGTCCGAACATGCGGCTAGTGCCGTCCTGCTCAAAATGGATGTTGCCGAACAGCTCCCGATCTACTATGTCGGCCACACCTTTCTCGATATCGAGACCATATACTTGCCTTTGGAAAAGCTAGCACTAGCCCTCGTCATGACATCTTGAAAGCTAGCATAGTACTTTCAAGCCCATAAGATCATTGTTCTAACTGCACACCCTCTCAAAGCCTTGCTATGCCGAACTGATCTATCTGGAAGGATTGCCAAATGAGGAGTGGAGCTCGGAGAATACGATATCGAGTTTCGACTAAGAATAGCAATTAAAGGTCACGTCATCGCAGATTTTATTGCTGAATTCTCCAAGCCAGCCGCGCAGCACAGTTCGGACTCAACCCCACTTGAGCCCGAGCTGGGGGGAGGGGTGACTGGACAGAGAAAAGGGATGGACACGAAAATGGGGCATCCAATGCCAAGTTTCGATCACCAACACTGCAAGAGTGGAGGCTATTTACTGATGGTGCTTCAAATCCGAAGGGCTCTGGAGCAGGAGTGGTCCTCATCTCCCCCGATGGATCAGTGATAGAGCATTCAATAAGGTTGGGATTCCCAACCTTCAATAATGAAGCCGAGCATGAGGCGTTACTCGCAGGGCTTAGGAGTGTCGAGCTCCTTGGCATCAGAAACTTGAAAGTTTTTTGTGATTCACAACTAGTGGTCAACCAAATGACTCGGCAATACAACGCTATGGATGATAGGATGGCTGCATACCTGTCTATTGCTCTCGAACTGGCCAAGGGTTTCAAAGAATTACAAATCGAGCAAGTCAGCCAAGAAAGAAATTCCCATGCTGATGCCTTAGCTGCCCTAGCCTCAGCAATCGAGCTCGGGTTAAAGAGAACAGTGGAAGTGCAGAAACAGGAGAGCTCGAGCATTGACATTACTGCTCGACAGATATGTACTATCGAAGAAGATCAGGAGCTACGCTGGATGGATCCCATTGTCAACTTTCTCAGCAATGGCCAACCCCCGGAGGACAAAAAGGAAGCGCACATGATCAGACATAAGTTTACACGTTTTTGGCTTCCCCCCAAGGGTCAGTTATACAGAAGATCCTTCGTAGGTCCCTACCTATTATGTGTTCATCTGAACAGAGTCCAAGACTTTCTGTTCGAGCTTCATGAGGGGATATGTGGGGGTCACACTGTGGGAAGATCTATGGCGCACCGAGAAATTAGCCAGGGCTACTAGTGGCCCTACATGCAAAAAGATGTCCATTTATACTCGCAGAAGTGTGAGAAGTGCTAGAGATTTGCTCCCTTGCACAGACAGCAAGCCGAGGAGCTTAGCCCAATCACAAGCCCATGGGCCTTTGCTCAATGGGGACTGGATATTGTTGGGCCATTGCCTAAGGCACCCGGTAATAGAAAGTTTCTAATTGTAGCTACAGACTATTTTTCTAAATGGGTGGAAGCTGAGCCCTTGGCCAACATCAGAGATGTAAACGTGAAGAAGTTTTTATGGATGAACATTATCACCAGATTTGGTATTCCGCGCGCCATAATTGCAGACAACGGCAAGCAGTTTGACAGTAATCTATTCAAGACATTCTGCTCGGGCTTGGGCATAAAGATCCACTTCTCAACACCCTCATTTCCCCAGAGCAATGGCTAAGAAGAGATCTCGAACAAGACACTTCTTGCAGGGTTGAAGAGAAGATTAGAAAAGGCTAAAGGAAAGTGGGAAGACGAGCTACCCTCCGTGCTATGGGCCTACAGAACAACTCCTAGGAGTTCTACTGGGGAGACGCCATTTTCCATGGCCTATGGCATAGAAGCAGTTATCTCCTTGGAGGTCGATGTGCCTACAATCAGAACTAAACCCTTCGAGTCTGGGAATAACGATCTCAGCATTGCTCGAGACCTGAACCTTGCCGAGGAATGAAGAGAGCAAGCTCTTGTCTAACTGGCATCCTATCACCTGTAACTTGCAAAATTCTACAACAGACGAGTGAACCAGAGAAGCTTCCAGGTCGGCGAGCTGGTCCTGAGGAAGGTCCTCCTCAATACAAACGACCCCCTCGATGGCAAGCTAGGCCCGACCTGGGAGGGTCCATACAAAGTCACTTCAGTTGCTGGCACGGGATCATACAGACTTGAAGATATGGAGGGAAAGCAAATTCCAAGGCCATGGAATGCACAGAATCTGAGGAAATTTTATCATTAAAGTCTCAAATGTACATTTGTTCGGGATAACGAATAAAGAGAATTTTTTCCAACAATTTGTGCATCATTAAAGACATCGCAGAAAGTCCTAGCTCGGCTAGGCACTAAAAGTACTAGTGGCCTCGAGCCACGCCAGGGCGAGAAAGTCCTATCTCGGCTAGGGACCAAAAGTCCCGGTGGCCTCCAGCCACGCAAGGGCAAGAAAGTCCTAGCTCGGCTAGGCAAGAAAAGTCCCAGTGGCCTCGAGCTACGCCAGGGTAGAAAATCCTCCAGCCACGCCACGGCAAGAAAGTCCTAGCTCGGCTAGGCAAGAAAAGTCCCGGTGGCCTCGAGCTACGCCAGGGTAGAAAATCCTAGCCGAGCTAGGCACGAAAAGTCCCGGTGGCCCCGAGCCACACCAGGGTAGAAAGTCCTAGCTCGGCTAGGCACAATCGATCTGGTCGGGAAGGGCTAATGATGCCATTTGCCCAGCGAATCTGAGGACCCAATGTGATCGCTTCGCCTGGCCAGGCTTTAAGACTCGTCAATGGGCTCAAGAGATAAATAGGGGCGTTTCCCGAGCTACGATATATGCTACATGGCGCGGCTAGAGCTGCCCAAATTTGACGAGTAGAGGAAAGTTCAAGCCGACCTTGAACGACTTGGAATTTTGAGATTTTTACATCTCATTCCTAGGTCATACCCTGGGTTACAAGGGCCAGATCGGTAGATTTGACTGAACACGCAAACCTAAATCGAGCGTGAATGACTTGGAAATTTTTGAGATTTCTACATCTTGTTCCTGGGTCGCAGGTGGACTTGCTCAGAAAATTGTAGGGTTTATTGCCCAACCAGAGGAGATTGCTCAATTATTACTCAACTTGAATGAATTGACGGTGTTCAGGCGATCTTGTGAAGTTGCTATGCATCTTAGTTCGGTGTAACCTCGATATGATTAGAGACCACCCGACCTCACTCAGTAGTATGAGTCCAAGCTTCATATACTTGCATAAAAATTGAAAGCAAAGAGATGGAAAATGCAAATGCAGTACAAAAACAGTTAAGAAATTAGGGATTGAACAAAGAAATGTACACTAACTCGTTTGCAATTTCATTAATGTAAGAATTTGTAGTACAATGAAGACGTGCCGACCTCACAGAAGGATTGAGGCCGTGCAACGCAAAATTGTGATAAAGAGAAAGATGAAACAAAAATGAAAGACCCTACGCCGCCTGCTCGGTGCCCTCTTGCTCTTCCTCGGCACCATGTTCTTCTACTCCCTGATCAGGAACTTCCTCGGGTAGAGTATCCTCGTTAAGAGTTAGGTCCCCGGTAGCGCTGGTGATCGAGGTCCCGTGCACTAGCCACAAGGGATCCAGCTCTTTGAATTCTACTGCATGTTCGATTTGCTCTACTGGAGGAGGATGAGGAATCTCGGCGTCTTGGGCTGGAGGTGGAGGAGGAACTACCTGAACGGTCGAAACAGGAGGTGCTTCGACCAGGGGGCCTGGAGGGATTACGGAGCCGATTAGGTGGGCCAGCTCATCAGGGAACGCGATGCTCGGCTGGATCCATGGGACGTTTCTGCGAAGCTCGGATTCAGCGTTAATGTGCGCAGCGTTTAGAGCAGAGTCCCACCCCATCTTGAAAAGGGGGTTTTGCATGCCCATGACCTGAGCTTCATAGATATCCCCAGCCTTGTTGAATCCCTCATCATATCTTTCTTTGTGAATGCGGGCGTTGGCGGCTCTCAGTTTGGCATTCTCTTGCTCAAGGAATGCCTTGGCCTTTGAAGCTTCTTCCATTTGGCCGAGCACCGAAGCGAGGTTGGACTCCTGCTCCTTGATCGAATCCAGAGCCTTTGTAGCGCGGATCTCGGCCTATTCTTTTGCCGCGCAGGCCTCGCTGACTTGGGATTGTAGGATTTTTACGTCCTTCTTAAGTCTCTGGAGCTAGGCATCAAGTTGGTTATACTTTTCCTGGAGCTGGCCGCACCGAGCGGCAGATTCCATCCCCATTTGGAGGCCCTGCTCAGCAATAAAAGATGGATTAGACTAAAGAAAAGAAGGAGTTCAAGGAATATGAAGCTGATCACAAGCTCGATCCTTATCGCAATGGGGTGTTGCGCGGCTTGCTTCAACAGCGAGGAGGATGGAATGGCAGCATATGACTCCTTGTCTTTTTGTAGACATAAGCTCTTGGCCAGAGCCCAAGCCACATGGTGGCTCTCCTGCACTTAATCCTGGGTGGACATGGCTTTCCCTCGGTAGGACAGAGAGAGGATCAGTGGCACCTCAACTGTTGGAGCTGAACCCTCAGCTCGACTCGGAGTAGGCTGAGGGGTGGGGACTTCAATTCGGCAGCGCACCTCCCATTCAGCCACCTCGGAAGTCAAGCTCCTCCTCCTGGAGGTTCGTGGAGCCGGTAGAGCTGGAGATGAGTCTGAAGGGAGGGTTGTTGTGATGGGCACTGAAGGTTGGGCAGGGAGAGCTGAGATCACTAGTCGGACGGTGGGGGGAGTGACACTGGGTTCATTCCCGAGCAGGTTGTAGAGGTTCCTATGCGACATCTCGATCGCCTCTAGGACTGTTCGGCTGGTAGAGCTGGAAGGTCTGCTGCCTGTTGCTCGGGAGGTGGAAGCTCCTGTGCTCTGGATCGCCTCAGCTACTCCCTCAATGGGCTCTAATCTGTGTCCGAGCTCGTCCGGTCAGATAGGGTCACCGTTGAAGAGCCTTTTGAATGATCGTACGTCTTTATCCCAATCGAGCACGGCCCATATGTGATCGAGATTAACTCGACCTTCTCTTCGATCTCTCTTGTCCTTGGTGGCGGTGGTGTTGCAGTAAGCACCTGAAAAGTTTCCAAGGCATTAGATCTCGGGTATACAGAAATGAAGAGAAAGACGATTCAGAATATAGGGGAATGGATCTCGGTTATCTGGAGTTCCAGCCCTCGTGGGGCAGAGCCGAACACGCGAATTTTGGTCGCCCAGGCCAAGCTTTCAGTTGCACCTGACCACTACAAAATCTTCTAAATCTCCCTTGTGGGAGTTCTTTAGGTCAAGCACTATCTGACGTCCGTCTTTGGCCTTGAGATAGTACATGTTCTGGCCTTTGGACGTCTCAGAGATGGAATAGCAGTATTGAATCTCCCGAACACCGAGATCGATGCCCATGTACCGATTCAATAATGCTACACCCATCAGTATGGAGAAGACGTTTGGGGTGAGCTGCGCTGGGCACAGCCGATAAAAAGCCAAAGCTTCCCTCACGATGCTCGGGAGGAAAAACTCCACCCCGGACTCCAAGAGAGCCACGAGGGGAAAAACAGCACCCCCTGGCCCTTTAGTAGTCCATGTCTTTTTATCAGTGGCCTGGCAAATAGAGACATCATCATGGATTGACCTAGCTCGTTGGAACTCGGCCAAAGCCTCGGGCGTGCCAATATATCAAGCAAGGCACCCCATTTATATACAAAAAATAAGAAGAAGAAGAAGAAAAAAAGGGGAGATTTTAGATGTATGCGTATGTGCATATGGCCATAGTTCCTTCCCCAGCAACACTACCACCGCCGGAAGTGGCAGGCATCGCCGCCAGGGTATTTGGGGCATAGGAAGGAGAGCTTAACCCCTACTGCGGCGACGCTGGCCATAGATTTTCATAAGAAAAGAAGAAAAGGTGGAAGATGTGTACAGATAAGATACTAACCTGGTTGTAGGAAAGTCAGAAGTTCTTCGATGTCGCCGGAGTTGAAGGAGCCGCAGTCGCCGGAGAACAACCGAAAATCACCTAAGTTAGGGGAGTAGTAACGATTTTGTAAAAGAATAAAAGGGGTATTCTCTCCCCCTTTTATAGCATTCGTCTGAGTTTCAAACGAAGCGCCAAACGACAGCAGTTATGGCGCGTGTTCAGACGCGCGCCGTGTGCATTAAATGCGCATTTAAAACAGGCGGCATGTGTCTCCCGATCAGATCAATCTGAACAGCTCGCGGCGGTTGAATTCGTAGTACTGGTATTCGGATTATAGAACCGAGCAATGCCCATCGTCAGATTAAGGATCCCGAGCAAAATGTTTGATCAGACCAGGAAATTCGAGCAAATCCACCATCATTAAGCCAAATGATTGATATTTATTGATACGACGACCGATATTCCAGTGACGTTCCAGTACCCAAGGTACATCTAACGCTGTACGCATTCAATGCACGCATTAAATGCGCCACAGAGCCAGTAGAGACTCAACACGTGGTAGAAAAGACAGCTAAGGGACAGTACGTCAGCGAATCTTGCTCAACAAGCCTCCCGACCAAAGGAAAAAGTAACAAATTGGGCAAGAGCATCACATCATCTTCCAGCTGCTCGAGTTTCGAGCAACACAAAGATGATGAGGGCAATTGAGGGGGAATCAAGTGCCAACCTAAGCCACGTAGAGCACATGTAGAAGGCCGTACAACGCAATAGTCCACATCAGCACGGGACAATCCTCGGCATATCCACATCAGCTCGGGCAATAGGCTGAACTATATGGTGAAGTGTCCGAGCTCGGCGAGGGTCCAGCCCCCAATGCTGAGGTCATGGTGCTCGGCACCATGATGAGTGATGCTCGGCTTTGATAGCCAAGCAAGGTGAGCTGCCTAAACCTTGTTCCGAGCTAAATGGACAATTTTAAAGATCATGTCCCGCAGTACACAGATCCGAGATGTGGTACAAAGATGAAACATCGGTAGTAAATGGGCCAACTCAGGGGTAAAATGGTTAGGTAGGGGTGGCCTAGCCCTAGCCCAAATTAGGCCTGAAGCTAGACTTTGATACTGATGGACATTTGGATATGACAAAAGGCATTTGCAGAGATATCTTGCGGAGATATTCAATGATGGCACTGACAAGTCACCATCAAGACATTAATTGCTATGCATTGATCAAAGAGAAGAGGTACAGCCCGACCTGCTCGGGTTGGGTCGGACTCCATGAGCGGGTCAAGTATTTTTCTACCTATAAATAGCCAACAAATTGAAGATGAAAGGTATGCTCTCTTTCACTAAGCCAAAACTCTGCTGAAATTTATTCTCAAGCTCTTCCTTCTTACTAAAACTCATTGCCTGACTTGATCGTCGGAGGGTCCACCAGTATAAAGCCACCGGCGGGCATCTCACCCCTTTTTTGTGCAGGTTCACACGTGGCATCCTCCCCTGACGTCACAGCTAGCTTGGACGAGACCAGTAGATCCCAATCCTAATCCTCTACAGTTACAAAAGGCTCCACATTTTCTGGTAATTAAAAAAGTTTAGGAACACAAAATTCTACATATTCAACTATAAAAAAATAATTTCATTCATCCATATATATGTATGTAGGGCCTACATATATTATGGATCTTAAATGCATATTAATAGATGAGATCGTTTTTTATGCTTGAGTTTGTATACCTAGAAAACATTTGTGTTATATGTGTTTGACATTTTTATTTAGATATTCACCTAGAAAGTATGTATTTAATAATTATTTGAGCTTATAAGAGAACTATACATACTCTGATATTATGTAAGAAATGTTGAATGGAATTTTAAAAATACCATTTATCATAGAATATAAAAGAAATATATTAAGAAATATGAATATCATGTTGTATTCCAGTGTTATTGACATAAGAATTAGATGAATCTAACGCTAAGACACATACCCGCACCTGACTCCTTTACCCGACAGTCCACGTAACATAACTCAAGACTAATTTGGCCTCCACAAGACTAAGTTCCCTTCAGGTCGTGCATCAAGAGACTAATTGCTGTGACTCAAATCCACCGG
Source organism: Heliamphora exappendiculata (assembly GCA_034768845.1). Classification (NCBI taxonomy): domain Eukaryota; kingdom Viridiplantae; phylum Streptophyta; class Magnoliopsida; order Ericales; family Sarraceniaceae; genus Heliamphora; species Heliamphora exappendiculata. Next base: position 31,797 of record JAOTRH010034346.1, read on the forward strand.
CCGTCAAGATCCCTCTAACATAAGCAATTTTTTTTTTTTTTGGAGTAATTAAATTTCGAGACCCGAATCTGTGCCACAACTTTAAACGCAAATTAATAACACTCGAAATGAAACTCATATATATGTTACAGAGTACCATCAGATTGGCAGGATATGAAATGGCAAAGAACATTTAAAAATCTGTCCATGAATTGGGTTCTATTAATTCTTGACAATAACATGTTGTTTCTGTAACCAAAATTAATTTCTGATGAGCATATTTCTGATTTTGTGTGGCAATATTTGTTTCTCTGATGTGATCAATCACCATTTCAAACCACTTTTTGTTATCAACCACACAATATATATAGTCCATTTCATACGGCTATGATCAGATCATATATATATATATATATATGCCCAGGCCATTTTCTCTGTGCTTACATGTTCAAAACAAGCCTGAGGGTCCCCAGTTTGGGTTGCAGTAGCATATGGTACCATCATTGAACCTCAATGGTTGAAGTTGAAGTGCAAAATTGGCTCAGATCTTTACTGATTAGGGTTTGGGTGTCTAGTGTTGGTTGATCCAATGGAACGGTCGTGCTGTTGGATCACGTGGGGTCCACGTTCGCTTTCATTTTGATGATTTAATTGTTCGTTTTGTAAATATTAGCGTGTTAGTTATTCATGTAAAAAAATTAAGTTGATCGAATATTGTTAAGATTCTTAACAAATTGCATTTGTCGTGGAAACAATAAACGGTGCAATTTATTTACCGTTAATTTTTTTTAAAAGATAAATGTGTTTTCTTCGTGCACTTAACAATGTTTGATCAACTTGATTTTTTGTACGAATAATTTTACAAACTATTGTCTACAAAATGAACAATTTAAATTATCGAAATGAATATGGATATAGTTGTAGAAGTATAACTAATGAAAAATGCCTATGAAATAGTTCCAAGGAAGCGGCCGCTCACTGAGATTGGTTGTTGTAGTTTTCGTAGTTGCTTGTAGGTTTCACCCAACGTGAACTCACATGATCCGAGAGTGCGGCGGTATCGGATCTACTAACAGGAGAGAAGTTGTAGTTTATTGACTAAATCAGAATCAGATCCACATTGAGTTCCTACTTTGACGATTTAAATTGCTCGTTTTGTAGACATTAATTAGTATACAAATTATTCATATAAAAAATCAAGTTGATCGAATATTGTTAAATGCCTTGACAAGTTTTATTTACCATTTATTATTTTTCAATACAAATGCATTTTGTTCAGACACTTAACAATATTCGATCAATTTAAATTTTTTTATAAATAATTTACACACTAATGTCTACAAAAAAAATAATTTAAATTATCAAAATAAAACCTAACGTTAGTCGATCCAACACCACGGTGGTATTGGATCTACCGACAGTAGAAAAGTTGTATTCTATTGATTAAATCAGAATCTGACCCACACTGCCGGAATCTGACACACTAAATAGGAAGGTTAGAAAGGGAAACCACAAGCTAGTTGGGGTAATTCCAACAGATGTTGCTGTAAAGGCAGAACAGAAATGCATGTTGCTTTCAATGAGGATGTAGTACAGATACCTTTAGCCCAAAGTCCAAGTTTCCTCTATAGTCACAAAAACTACAGATACAACACAGAAGGGAAATTTAATAGGTACCCATCTACCCCTTCTGCACCTCATCTTCCTTCCAAAGCTTTAATTTCTAGCCATCCAACCAAAGCTTGCAAGCTTTTCCCATGGAAGGGTAAAAAAAGTAGTTGTGTGATGAAAGAATATATATATATATATATTTATTGTAGTACTTTCTGCTTTGTCTACAATTATGTTATCAAGCCCTTAATCCCATTAATATGTATTTACCTCTACATGCAGACATTACCCAATATTTGTTTTTTATTTTTGTATAACTCAAGTGTTTTTTTTCACTTTTTTGCCCAGCAAGCTTAATTGGGTTCAAGTTACTTGTTGGATTGTCCCACATCGCCCATTAAGAGGTTCTTTTGTATAGTTTTATGTTAGATTGTTCCACATTATCAATTGAAAGATTTTTATGTATAGTTTATAAAGCTCCAATACCCATTTCCTTAAAACTCAGGTGTTAAATAAATAAGAAATTGAGCCTTATAAATCATATAGAGGAACCTCTCAATGGGCGATGTTGGATAATTCAACACACCCCAGGACCATAGCAGTTAGATACTCGGCATGCTGTAACGCGAGTAACTCAGCTTTGATATCAGGTTGAAACGCTCACTCCACACAACTCCTTAAAACTTAGGTGTTAAGAGAAGGAAAAACTGAGTCTTATAAACCGCACAGTGGGGGCTCAAACTAAGCAATGTGGGGCAATCTAACATTACTTCTCGCATCTTACTAATCGAGAAATAATTTTAAATTTGCAAATCTTCAATAGCTCCTAGTGGACTCGAGCTAATGACCTCTTGAACATAAAGTATTCCTGAAGATTATGAAATGTGGTGTTTGACATTGTTGAAACTAATGTAAATTGTAACAGAAATTGTGAATATTTGAAAAACATGTTAGCTTGTAGCTGAAACGAGTTATTTATAGAAGAAAAAAAATGTTATACCTTACAATAGAAGTTGAGTATTTAGAAAAAATTGTAACTTTACTAAAATTAATAACAAAAAATTAAAAACTACTCTCAATAGCTTAGCCAAACACCCTCCAGTTATATGGTGGGAGCCCACTATTTTTCTTTTTTGTTTGTTTATATCAACTGTGCTGCCATTTTTCTCCATTTATATCATGTCCAACACCCCATCACCTCCCCCCTCCTCAGCCTGCATTAACTCATCACAATAATTCTTCTTTCCCTATACACAACCTCTCTCCTCATCTTTCTTTCCCATTCATGGCTTTCTTTCTTTCACTTCTTCTCATTCTTATGTTCCCTTCAAACAATGCTGACCAGTGGCCACCCTCACCTGGGTACTACCCAAGCTCTAAGTTTAGGTCTATGAGTTTCTACAAAGGGTTTAGAAACCTTTGGGGTCCTCAGCATCTAAGAATGGACAATGATGCAGTCTCAATCTGGCTTGATAGCACCTCAGGTCTCAGAGAGAATCCCTTTATATAGATGCCTCATTTCCTAGTTTAGCACTTGCAGGCTTGTTGTGTGCATCTGATACTTCCTCATTTTCCTTGATTTGATTTTACTGTAATAGGAAGTGGGTTCAAGTCGGTTCGCCCATTTCGATGCGGGTATTTTGGTGCTTCCATCAAGCTGCAGCCTGGTTACACAGCAGGAGTTATAACAGCTTTCTATGTGAGAAATGGACTAATTGTGAATTAATTGCAATAGTTCTACCATTTGGTCACTTGTTTTAAAATAAATGTGTTGTTTAGTGAATGAGACCAGTACATGCTTCTTTACTAATGGTCAATTTTGGTTTATTATGTTAGTTTGTAGTACATAGTACGGTGAATTGAATTTCTATTGAGACTAGTTAAGTAATTTTGTCATGATCAACTAATAGACTTTATATGATTTACAAATTGAAAAATGGCAGCTTTCAAACAATGAAGCTCATCCGGGGTACCACGACGAGGTTGATATTGAATTCCTCGGGACAACGTTTGGGATGCCATATACGTTGCAGACGAATGTTTACATTCGAGGAAGTGGGGATGGGAGAATTATAGGGAGAGAAATGAAATTTCATCTTTGGTTTGATCCCACACAAGGTTTCCATCACTATGCAATTCTATGGAGTCCTAAGGAGATTATGTAAGTATAGTACCCCACTCATTACCTATATTATTCTTGAAATAGTGAAAAGTAAAACTAAAATTATCTTTTACCTCTCTCAAATTTTGCATCAAATGAGAGGTTTAATTGTACGCATAGTGATGTCATTTTCTAGTTTTTTCAAATGTTATGTTAAAATGATTTAGAATTTTTTAAGGAAAAAAAATAAGGGTAAAGTTATTAAAGTAGACCGCAATTTGAACAAACTCGTGAACGTTGTTGAGGCCAATTATTGTACTTCAACTTTATTTGTTTTGAAACCTGTATTATCATAGAAAGAAAGGAGATAATAAGGTTCTTGTCCCTAATTGTTGTATTTATTGAGCAATTTTAACTTTTCAGATTCCTTGTGGATGATGTGCCCATAAGGAGGTACCCAAGGAAGAGTGATGCAACTTTTCCACTAAGGCCAATGTGGCTCTATGGATCCATATGGGATGCCTCATCTTGGGCAACAGAGGATGGAAAATACAAGGCAGATTATAGATACCAACCATTTTTTGGAATGTACACCAATTTCAAGGCAACTGGTTGCTCAGCCTATGCGTCGCGGTGGTGCCGCCCGGTCTCCGCCTCGCCGTTCCGATCCGGAGGTCTAAGCACAAGGCAACGCATGGCAATGACATGGGTGCAGAGCCACTACTTGGTGTATGACTATTGTAGGGACCCCAAGAGGGACCAATCCTTAACCCCAGAATGCTGGGGTTAAAAATAGGGGACAATTCACTCTATACCCATTCATTGAAAGCCACTCAAATCTTTTTACTTCTCTGTGAACAATCTTTCTGGAGTGCCTTGAGATGGGCCCACTTGCCAAAAAACATTTGAGCATCCAAGGTTCTAAAAATAAAAAAATAAAAATAAAAATTGGAAGTTTGTGTGGTTTATAATAATTTGGGTGTACATTACTATAGACAATACAAGAGAGACAGAGAGACAGAGAGACAGAGAGAAAGGAGATTGGTGATGGAGCCAAAGAGGTGGGGTCATGGGGTTTGGGTGAGTGGATTCACCTGTCATTTCCAAGAAAAGCAAGAAAAATTGCCTTATTTTCTTTATAATGTATGTATTATATACATGTTGTGCGTAGGGTATTGGATGTCATAAAAGTTATAGTTTATGATTGGTCATGCCCTAGACGTCTTCATCTTCTTGTTTAGATGTATATTTATCAATGAGTGTTGCACAAAGTGGGTGCATAATACCCTGTCTTTTATTGGTCAAAATTGTAAAGCAAAATTATCTGTTTGGCAATAGAGCTTATAGTTTGAACAAATAAGAAAATAAATATATATTGTTCATCCACCTTGCCAAGCTAAGTGAGTGAACAAATTTGTTTTCTTTATCTACTTGTAGAAAATGAACAAAAGAGAAAATAGCGAGAAGGAAGAAAAGAAATGGTAAAACAAAAAGGTCTAGATGTAATGCAGGGCCAATTGAGTTCATGGTATATTTGTTTAGTTTCATTTTTAGTAAATTATTTTTATTATTTGATCAAACTATTTTTTTTCTTAATTTTTCTAATCGAGATGAATTGAAAAAGTAAATTTCTTTTATCAAAGTATAAAGAAAATTCTAAAAAATAAAAATAAGGCAATTTATCAAACTTTATGTTCTTTATTTTTGTTTTTAATTATTATTTTTTGATTAAATTTCTTTACTTTTCACCCCCTTCATTAAGACGATATGCAGAAATTTAAAAAATAACTAAAAGATGAAAAAGTCTAAAAAAGACAAAAAAAAAATGAACAAAAAACTAAAAACTTATCCCAATAGGGACCTAGGTAAATGTTAGCACCTCCCAAAGTTTTGGCACAAGAAATCAATGTTTTGCCTCTTGGGCCTCAAGATGTCTAGAATAATCTATAGTTTATATTGGGTATTTGCTCAATCACATTTCTTGACCAATATTATATATATATATTGAGTAATCTCTCCTATTGGAAAGGGAAGACATTACTTTGCTTTTAAGAGTTTCTCAGTTGAACTAAAAACAAGAGCTTGAGCATAGTTTAGAAGTGGGTTTCTAACTTCTCAAAAGTCCAGTGCACATATTTCTTAGAAAAGTGCAGACAGTATGCACCTTGTAACTAAGTCACAAGATTTCGTAACTCAGAAATTCGGAATCAGAGCCACAACAATTTGTGAAAAAATAAAAAATAAAAAAAATAAAAAATAAAAAAAATAAAAACAAAAGGCTCGTAACAAAATTAAAACTCATCAACAGCTTATATGGTACACACCCCATAATTAAAATGATTCGCGACGAAAAAACGCAATCTCTCGTTAGTAAAACCGTCAAAGAGTCACCCATAGGCAATTTGGTTGTAAATTTATACATGAACTCATGGCAATTTGATAGGCAATTTGAATGAATATATATAATTACTACAGTGTATTACGAGTGATTCTTTATCCGAGCTCACGAATGTCACACTTATAAAGATATTTTGTTGAACTTCTTTTAATATAATTGAGTGAATAAACAAACATGAATACCTACCTGAATTTACAGTTTTTTCCCCAGGTTATTGAATGTTTATGCTCATTCCTAGTACTTTATAACCTACCCCTTTCTTTCTCTCATTTATTCTTAAGATGTATGACTAGACTTTTTGACAGTTGTCTGGTTTAATTACTTTGACATTTTATTATGTATTTCTTTTTAATATTGTACCCATACCCAAAAAAGTCGTACCCAATGTACAAGATTCTACCAAGGAGAGAGAATATTTCGCATTATAATGCAATATGCATAATATTTTAATTAAAGTAATACTAATGGCAAGTTTCTTTCACAAATGCTTTCTTATCTGCCACATTCACTTTTAACATTTTATACGTATTTTAAGTATTTTGTATTATTACTTAAGGGGGTCGAACCCAAGAAATACGTGTCCGCCCACGTTGATGACTTGGGCCCAAAATTGGACGAATTGGACTAGGTGACAAGATCTCGTCCAAGTGTCGAGCCGAGATGTATGACACTAGCAGAGTTTGGCAGCTTGGACTAAATAGGTGTGTATAGTAGGTCAAGCATTAATGGTAACGTGACCAAGCTCAGGAAGCATTAACGGTGACCAACCTTAGAGAACATTTATAAAAAATGCGTGGCTGAACGAAGAATATTAATGAGGATAGTGTATCCGTACATTTTTACATTAATGACAATTAGGCTTACCTCAAATACTCTGACAAACAATTGTCTAAGAGAAAAAGGATTTAAGCAGGGCCAAACGGGAGAGAAAAGCTTCCTACCAAGACAGAGCCTAGATGAGGCGATGCTTTCCCGCCAAGAAGGGCACCTTGGTACTATAAATACAAGATCCAACGACAAGAGATAACATACAACTTTTACTTACAAAAATTCTGCTAAAATATCTACACGACCATTCGTCAAGGGTTTTTCACTCTTTTTTGCTTACAAGACACTACTAACTTAAGTATTGGAGGGCCCTTTTGGCACATGTCTGCTAGTAGTCTTACTCTGTGTCCTTGTGCAGGAACGACCCGGTCAAGGAATGCTTAGTTCTTCTCATTCTCTTCTCACCTACGGATTCACCCCGTACATTTGGAGATCATCACTTGGGGCATAGTTCTTTTAATCTTGAAGGGCCTAGTTTTTCTATTCTCTTCTCATTCTCTTCTCACCTAAGAATTCACCCTCACATGAGCTCCTGAACGACGAGGGAATCCTCGCTAATAGCATCGTCGGTAGTGAGGGGCCTTTCATGCAAGACCGGCTAGAAAGACCAAACCTTGGGCCCATCGGTGGCCTCGCTCCCCTTGCCCCACAACGCTTAGAGGTGTCTTGTTTGGCCTCGACCAGAGGAAGAGGCATTGAACTCTCAGTGGCACAGCGTTGCTGCTTAGGTCTAGGAGGAAGCTCCCCGTCGTGTGAAGGCAAGGGCAGCGGTGCTAAAATTAAATAATAAAAAGCATACATTATTCTTTAAAAATTTTGTAAAATAAAAAAATTAATTTTATTAAAAAATAAAATTAAATATTTAAATTAAAATAATAATTTTTTGTATATAACCTGACACAGAAAAGATCTTTAGAGAAGGGGAAGGAGTTAAAGATGACAACATAATAGGGGAGGGAGACCAATGCGCCCTAGGTATAAGAAGATCGAAAGGGGGAAGAGCCCCAAATGGCACAGACCTTATGGGAAGACTGAAACAAAAAATAGAAAGGAACGAGGACTTACCAAAAGACAGAGACTTAATTAGTCCGATGAAGTTTCATCGGTAGTAGACGGGTTCGATAGGAAGAGTGAAGGCTAATGGTCTTCAGGCGCTGTGGTAGAGGGATGAGGAGCCAAATGGTTATCAACAATTGAATAAGGGAGTGGAGAAAGGTAATGAGGGAAGACACCTGTCCCCTCCCGCAGACAAAAAGACGTATGCAAAAATGCCTTCTTTGAAGCAAGCAAGCCAAAATATGGCGAATCAACGACTGACACATGTTATAACGGGACAGTGCATTTAACGTGAGAGATGGTCGAGCAAACGAACAACCAATAGATAGATTCCGAGATAGAATGCGTTAGGGACACCTGGGCGGGATGCCGAGATAAGTCATCGTCGAGCAATTCTCACACCTCTCTGCCAATACCAAGAAAAAAGAGGTGGGGGCAAATGAATGGGGTCAGACCCACGAAATATGAGTCAGTCCACGTCGATTAGAATGTAATTTTGGTCGGTTACTCGGTATTGTGCAGTCTGAATCCGATTCGAAACAAGTCTAGGCCCAAATATAGACTTTTTGGGCATGAGTCTACCCCTCTAAACCCGTGGACCGAGTTGGCCTGGCATTTTGTCTCGCCTTTTGAATTTTCAACGGGTAGTTAGACTGGTCCTGCCCGAAGTCCAACAGTCAAAGAATGACATCAAGTTTATTGTATTTAAATTATGTAATTATTTAAAATATTTAAACTTATTGTAAAAAATAATAAAATTATAATAAACAAAGTACTAACTAACTTATAATAATAATAAACTAACTTATAAACTTCTAATAAAATAATAAGTTAATAACTTATAAACTTAATAATAATATTAATAGGTTATAAATTTATAAACTTTAAAACTTATAATTTATAAACTTATAAAAATATAAAAATATAAAACAAATAAACTTGTATTGTAATAAATAATAAACTAACTTATTAATTTATTATGAAGTTTGACTAATAAATTAATAATAAACTAATGTACTGACAACTAATAACTAAGAAGAATTTAAATTTAAATTATATAAATTATAATAACAATTTTAAAAATAAAAATAAAAAAACTAAAACCTCAAAAAAGTTCAACTGGCCCAAGCCCGAGCCTTAAGCCCGACAAATAATCGTCTTGAAGAAAAGAGATTCCAGCAGGGCCCAAATGGAAAGAAAAGCTTCCATATAAGGCTCTTGCGGAGCCCGGAAGATACAGTGCTTTCTCACCAAAAAGGGCATCGAGGTGTTATAAATAAAGGTTCCAACGACAAAAGGTAACAAATAATTTTTACTTATAGAAACTATTAAAATATTTATAGAATCTTTCTTTTAAGGGCCTCTCACTCTCTTTCGTTTACAAAACACTAACTTAAGTATCGAAAGGGTCCTCCGTTATATGCGCACTTGGTAGTCTTATCCTTTTTGCTTGTGCAAGAATGACTGGGTCAAAGAAATTATCACCAAGAGCCTAATTTTTTTCGTTCTCTTTTCACTTACGGAATCACCCCATACAATTACCACACACAAAATAAAAGTAAGTCGATACACCCAAATTATTAGATTTATCAAGAAAAAGGAAAAACATGTTAAATATATGTTTTTGTTTTTGTGTAGTACTGAAAAATGAATTTTTAGGGCTTGGGCACTCAGTTGTACCAAAAAGAAAAGAAAAATGATTTATCAAACAAGTATCTATTCATTTTATTTTAATTTTTCTGACCCAACTAACATAGTAAAGGAATCTAGCTTTTTTATGCTAATTTTCTTATATTTCCTTTTTTCTTTATGCTTCTTATACAAATACAATATCCAAACTTAACCTAATTGTACAAGGACCATTATGAATGAAAAGTATAAAAAGTAAACTTTATGAAAAAATATCTGAGTTTTAACATTGCATTAAAACATTATGGATGAAAAGTATAAAGTATACTTTATGAAAAAATATATGAATTTTAACATTGCATCAAAACTTTCATGCATCTAGATTTTGCACCTCCATTTTCAAGCAATAATTATGGGACTGAAACTGTTGTGACCCAATCTCAGCAGTAGTTGCTCTGTGTGCTGTCTGAGCCCACTTGAGATATTATAATTTGTTCAAAAATATTTAACTTTTTAGGTTCGTTGAGTAAGTTATCCATGTAAACAATCAAGTCGATCGAATATCGATATCCACACGATCAGAACACATTTTTTTATAATTTATTCTCAAAATCTTATAAACTGATCTTTTTTTTTCCAACACAAATATGTTCAGATCGTGTAGCTACATATTTTCAATTCACCTGGTTTTCTGCACGAATTATTTATTCGACAAACCTAAAAAACCAAATGTTTTGAATCAAATTATAGTACTCCGAATGTGCTCAACTGTACTAACAGCAGTTCCTACTGTGACTTGGTTGTCCTCAGTCCAATAATTATTGTTAGTTTGACCCACCTGGTGATTGAAAAGGGTCAAGCAATTTAGAGAATAACTCATCATAAAAATGACATTTCACAAATACAACAATAGTATAGTGGCCCTTCATATACCTATTTGAAACATGTTTGTATTCAATCAACATAACTTTTTGATTGCAATTAAAGTAGAGATGCTTTGCATTGTTCAATAATTATTAGCTTGTTTGAAAGCTAATAATATCTGTATTTTGATAACTTATTTACTATTAATTCTAATTATATATAATCGTTATAATTAATTACATAGAAAGAAAATACGGTCTAATTTAAACAAAAAACAAAAAAACTAATTTTTTTACCTAATTAATCAATTTTTTTTTAAAAAAAAGTAATTTAAAAACTGATTTATCAAATGGCTTAATTTCAATTCAAACATGTTTTTTGGATAAAAAAGGAAAAAAAAATTAAGCTAATTACTAATCAGGACCTTAGTATTTGAAAGGGATCATTGTCATGCTGTAAGGCACAATTGTCCTGCTTTGCCACGAGCTTCTAAATACACACTCTTTTGCTGAGTGGGCTCACCAATACAAAAATTTATACATTATGTATAAATATCTTAATACATATGGTAGGTGTACTAAGTAAAAATGTGTGCATTTAGCAATTCTCCGGTCTGCCCGTCAATTTCTCATGAGGCACCCATTTCAAGCAAATGAGGTTTCTTTATATAGATTAAGGGTATAGTCCATGCTCATTCGAGCAATTTTGAAAAGTAAAATACTAATCAACGTTCATTGGATAATGAATAATAAATAAATTATATTGATTAAAATTTATATAAAGTGCATATATATATATATATATATAATAAGTTTTATTTTTAAAAATATATTGATATTAAAAAAAAATTATATCCATCAAACAATTAACTGTCGTCTAATGGACATTTATTAGAGTAACAAAATGTTAAGAAATCACACCCACATATACACACGCAACACAACCAAGAAGAATAACTAAACAAGCATAAAAAAATACAACGCAATAATTTACGTGGTTCGACAATAATACCTATATTTACGACTTATTCTAGAGTTTTTGCTATGTTTAGAATGAGAAAATATTACAATTATTCATATGGCAGCTAAGACTTCACAATATGCAATTACTTCACACACCAAAATAGATAACTTAGAGTTAAAAATGTGCCCTTCTTAAAGTCGTTTTGTCTAGGTGACCTAAAACTCTGTCTGAATGCTCTTTTCAAGGAGTCGATCCTTTGTCTATCTTCATTTGGACGAATTCAAACTCTGTTCAAATGGTTTACACCAATGTATTTTTGCCAATTTCTGTGTATCACCGTCTAAACAAGAGTCACGCCCGTCCGAACAAAAAATGCCAATGAACTTTAGCGAGGTTTTACTGGGATTTGAACACTAATTTTCGAACGTGAACAGAAGCAAAAAATTATTACACACACACACAAAAATTGCACAAGAATTTACGTGGTTCACCACAACCTATCTACGTCCACGGGTGCGAGAGATAATCTACTATAATTGTAGAATGTACAAACTCGAAATCAAAAATACTCAAAAACTCGACACCCACAACCCGAGCCCTGAAACAAATTCTATTTTTTCGCTCAAAAGTTATTCTCGTGCCCCAAGTATTTTTTTATCTCTCCCTACATTTGTACCCCCTTGATTTACTCTCCATACGATAACTAAAATTATAGAGTCCTATTTATAGGCAATCTTAAAGCCCTAGCCCCTATAATTTAAAAACCCTACACATATTAGATTCCTTGTGGATTTATGACTCCAGCCCAATTCAAATACACATAAATAAAATCCTAATTATACGTGTTCACAGAATACAAGACATACGCCTAACAATCTTCACATTGGCTTGAATTCTGCAAACCACCTTGAAGATAACTAGTATCAATATTGATTATGCTATTGTCATCAATCTGCCACACTCAAAACAGCATGGCTCGCACTTCTACACTGAGATGCCCAACACCTAATCGACGAGGTGTTCGTTTGTCACTTCACCTATTCGTTGAGGTGTAATGATTGCAAATCATCTATCGAATCAGAAAATTACCGTCTGACTTGATTCCATCTGCAACTAAAGTCCCTAGTTGTATCTATTGATGATTATTTTTTCATAATTGATTGAACCAGATTGCTCTCGAATGCCTCTGATCACTCGCAATCAAGCCTAATTACCCCTGATCACCTTTGATCTTGCCCGATCAATCTCAATCTAAGTCGATTTGTCAAATCCTATTAAATCATTCAGAATCTAAAAATTCTGACCGTACCAATGAATCTACAGCGGTGAAAAACCTTGGGATACATATCCATCTTGAATTTTTTTGTTATATATACAATTCGATATAATAAAAAAATCTAAACCGTTGATTTTATGCACACAATCACACATGATCTAAACCCTTGAATTAGTTTCCTTCTAGAATTCACCACTAATAATGATATGCACCCAACAAATCAATACCACCACAAATAGGATTCCTACGCCATTAAGCAAGATTTATCAAAATCACACTGTGATGATACTTCGTCCATAACTGTTAACGCTGCTACCATCATCTTTTTTTTCCTTTTTGTGTAAAAAAAAGTATTTTTGATTTATGTGAACCGAAAATTAAAAAATAATACCTTGCTCCAATCAACCACTACTGCTTTGAATCATCTACTGTCGGCTCTGATATCACTTATTGAAATTTGAACACCAATTTTCGAACGCGAATAGAAACAAAAAATCATTACACACACCAAAGAAAAATCACACAATAATTTATGTGGTTCAGCACAATCTGCCTACGTCTACGAGTACGAGAGATAATCCACTATAATTGTACAATGTACAAACCCGATATCAAAAATATTTCAAAACCTGTCACCCATAACTCAAATCCTGAAACAAATTTCGTTTTTTCGTTCATAGGTTATTTCCGTGCCCATAATATTTTTCATCTCTCTATACATTTGTAGTCTCTTGATTTACTCTCCACACGATAATTAGAATTATAGAAACCTATTTATAGGCAATTCTAAAATTTTAGCCCTTATAATTACAAAATTCTACACATATTAAATTTTTTATAAATTTATAACTCTAACTCAACTCAACTCAACTCAAATACATATAAATAAATTTTTAATTATACGAATTTACATCCTACAATATATTCACCTAACGGGCTTCACCAAATCCCAAACTCAAAAAGCATTACCAACTGTGGTTATCAAATTCCACACAGGATCTTCTGATCACTTCTTGATGGGTTTCAAGTCTTCATTGTCATAGACTGCATACATGCATTTATGATGGTGGGGCATGGCATGTCCTCCATTATGTCATGTCAATTATATCATATCATGTCCAGATTGAGCCATTATATCCATTGCCATCATGTATGGGGTGTCCCATGTCATTCCATTGTAAGTCAGGCCCCTACATAAGCTTAGCATGGAGAGAAGGGTGCCGTGTCAGGATATTCCAATTTAGGCATGTGATCTACCTTTTATGTCCTTATGGCATGGGTGTTTAGCAAAGCTTTTTACTATATTTTATTTTACTTTTTTTTATTAATTTTTACTATAAATTATATTTTATTTTAAATATTCATACCTTATATTATAAATTATAATTATTTTTTTCTATTTCAACTATAAATTACAATTTTTATTAAATACTTACAATTTATATTACAAATTACAACTATTTTTTTTTCTGTTTCAGTTATAAACTATAATTTTTATCGAATACTTATAACTTTTATTATAAATTATAATTTATAAATTATTAATTTCAGTAATATCAATCACCACATATGTGTTCTCATCATTTTAATAAATATTATTCTTTTTTGAGAGAGAGAGAGAGAGAATGAATTTCAGAAACCAACGTGGAGAAAAGGTATTTGTGATACAAAATACTCTCTTTTTAATTTGCAATTAATCTCAAAAACAGTACTTTCTAACTCATTTTTAAAAGAAAAAAATTGAAAAATTATTATATATTAGAACAGTAACACACACACGTGTGTGCACTTATATTCAATTTAAAAACTAAAGTGAAGAAGGTACAAAAAAATCAAAATTTAAAATTTGTCCTTAATAAAATAAAATTTATATAAACAATAATAAATTCGGCATTTAAGAGCAGCTTAGACAAATGAAAAATATGTATAATTTTATTTTTGTGAAAACTAACACTAATAAATTCTCCCTCTATATATTGGAATATAGATGATATAGCCTAGTGGACCCTGCAATCCCTCTTTAAAACTATTTTTATTTTCATTTTTTTTTTAAATTTTCATGTTTTAAAAAAATAAGAATAATAAAGAATTCAAAAAACACTCATCGTTTTCGTATTATTTCTTTTTTAGAAAAAAATATTTTCTGTACTTTTTTTTAAAAAAAAGTTATTTTTTGAGAGAGTTAAGAAAAGGATATTCCAAATAAGTTTTTCATATTTTTTTGAAAATGAAAACAAAATACTAAAATATCTGTTAGTGTTCTTTAAAGATATTAAGTTAAGTTTATCTAAGAAGCGTAGTAGAACCGACCTTAGCTCAGTTGGTAGAGCGGAGGACTGTAGTTGTCGCAGGAAATCCTTAGGTCGCTGGTTCGAATCCGGCAGGTCGGAACTTGCACCTATTATTTTTTGTTTTTTGTTCACAGGAGCTCCTCAGCTTGTGTTTTGATACTTGTCAAATCCTCCTTTTAAATTGTTTTTTCCCTTAATATTGGTCTTAGCTCTTGTTTGAGATGTTTGTTAGTAAAATTTTGACCTCTATTTTGTTCTTTCATATTTTGGTAAATTTGTGACAAAATATTTATATCTTATTTTTTGATATGTATTTTAACATTTGATCTTTTTTTAAAATTATGTTTTATAAATTGCAACAAACAACGGTACAGCAGAGATAGTGTAAAAATTGAAAAAAGCTACGAGCTGTTTTAGACCATTTGATCGGTCTAAAACCACTCGATTGATCGCGGACGCGGATCAATTGTTATAACAACTAAGATTTCTACATTTTGAGGTGGTTATATAAAAAGGACTGCTAGGATTTTTGATATGTTTGTGCTGAATAAATTTAAAACATTCCATAGCCGCCAAAGTGTTTCTCTTGTGATTGAAAAATTCTCCGGCATGGTGTTCATTAAAGAAGACTCGGTGGCGTATTGAGTGGCAATTAATTTGATGACTTTATAATCTTAGTGCTTTTAAGATTGTTATCAAGCAACCAAATTTTCGACGTTCGTTCTAGTTCGTGGAGTACTCTTTTGAATGGATTCTTAAAGGCTTGAAGTCTTATGGTGGATTTCGTCAGCGGTTGAAATCCGATGATAGATTCTAGCGAAAGTCGAACACGTAGTTGGTGTACGTAGATTCGGCAAAAATATCTTTACAGTGTAAATTGTGGATTCAATGGTGGTCTGTAATATTTTTTTTATAACCAATAACGTTTCATAGTGCTTGATTATTTTTAAACCTAGATTGGTCTTATGATTTTTACCCGAGTTTAGAATTTTTCACGTAAAATATCGTCGTATCTCGTGTATGGATGTGATTGTTTATTTATTACTTGTTTGATTGTCTATTACTTATTTATTTGCGCCTTTTAATTTAGAAATATCGATTAGTGCAAATCAATCTACAAATGAGATTTTTTAATGTATAAAGACTTAACTTAAAAAAATAGTTATTTTTAAATAAATAAAAAAGAGAGAGTGGAAAAAAATTATAATGTCAGATAAATTTTTTAGGATAATCTTTTTCTTTTTTTCTTTATGTTAAAATATTTAATATGCATTTATTTTTTGCTTTTAAGTTATTGTATTTGAAATATTGGCACAATATTTTTTGTTATTGAAAGTAAAGTTAACTTTTTAATTGAGAGTATTATAATTATTTGACACAAAGAAAAAATTAGTGTGTTTGGGATGTATATAAGTTTTTTTCTTAAAAAATAATTTAAAAAATTTAGTTGAATTTTTAGAGAAACTAAAAAGGTATAAATTAAAAAACTAACATTTTTGTAAAAAAAAAGTCAATTTTTTAATAACCCAAACAGTGCCATAACCCCAACTCAATTATTGAAATATTGTTCCATAGCTACAAATAGAACTACACAATAACATATGAGAAATTCTGAAAAATAATAATAAAAAAAGTGAGATATACACTAAATAATTAATCCTTATCTTTCACATCACTACAAAAAAAGTAGGTAAATATTATTTTATCTCGTATCATGTCATTAGTAGTGTATATTTCATATTTAAAAAAAAGAAAACAATTATCCAATGAATATGCAATTAGTCTATCACTTATTGTATTTAAATATTAAACAACAATATTATGTACCCATAAACAAAATCGAGAAAAATATCAAGAATATGCTTTGAATGGTTAAGATTTACTTGGAGCGTGTTTCTATCTTATTAAATATGAATCTTAACCATTCAAATCACATTTTAGGTACTTTTTTGAGTTTTATTTATGAATTCATAGTATTACTGAATATTAAATATACAATCCTTCCGAGATTAAGAATGACAATCTTTGTGGTCCATTATGTACAAATTTTTCTCGCCCTCGGTATTTATTTTTTCTATCTCGTTTTATTCTATCTCACCCCAATCACATAAAATAAGTATTTTTATATTTAATTTCATGCATAATCCAATCAATCAATGATGCCCTTTAAAACTTTCTAAAAAAAATTTGTCAGAAAAGATTATGATATCTAAATACATTGTAAATCTAACATAAAATTGATCAAAAAAATACACTGAAAGCAAAAACTTACTGAAAGCTGTGAGTAGCCATCTAACTTAAATTTGACATTATTAGTATCAATTTATTTGTACTAATCTGATAGAGATTTAAATTTAAAAGAGTTATCCAATAATAAAGGAATAGTAAAAAATAGATGATAAAAAGAGAAAAAAATTCACTAAAAAAATAAAACTGTATGTAAATCAAACACAAATTAAAGTAGAAGAAAAAAAGAACTAAAAGGAGATTGAAGAGGAGAGGAAGATGGAAATTTGAGAAAAAAATCTAAAGAAAAGCAGACTAAAAATTCCTCTCTAAGCTAAAAATTCCTCTCTAAGCTAAAAATTCCTACAGAGAAAACCCTGCGTGTTGCATAAAAGGACCTAAAAACTTCAAAGAATAACAATTGAGGGCGGCATTTAAGCTTTTAAAAAGATATATGTGCCCAAAAAAAAAAACCGTCCCAACTTTTTATTTAGAAATTTAATTCCTGTAAATCTAAATTGCACAACAGTACTGAAAAAGTGTTTGTTAAAAATTACTTTTAATTTTTTAGTTTATAATTCTTTAAAAAAAAAAAAAATCCAAACATGTGTGTTTATGACTTTTTACTTCTAACTTCTAATTCTAAGTCAATAAAAATTTATAGAAACAACAAACATTTGTAATTTTTGCTTGAAATCATAATTATATATTTTTAGTTATAATTTATAAATTTATAATTTCAATTACACCACGCATCTTTACACCACGCATATGCTTCAACTCTTTTTTCGAATTGCTAATGTTGTATCTATCAAGTGAATCTTTAAGCGAACTCATAATTACCCAACGATTTAAATAAGCTAACGCATTTTATATTAGAATATTGGTAAAACAACTTTTTGCGCTAGCAGAACACTTTTCTATCTAAAAGAAAGGATGCTTGTTGAAACGATCCAGATTCCACACTGTTAGGGTTGTGTTTTGAATTTATGATATTTATGTTCGATAGAATGCCCAGACAACATTGGAATGGTAAAAAAAAAAAAGCAGAGAAAATCAGTCACAAGACTTCTGCAGACGACAAAGAAACCAAGACCTTATTTTGACCGATCGAGCGGGTTGGGCGCAACAGTAATTTTTCGCGCGGCTAGAACTACGGATGTTAGTGTTTTTGGACTTAGTTTTTTTGTAATCTATAAAAAGGGTTTTATGACATAGAAGCCCTAGAATGTGTATCCGTTGTCTAATAGTCAAAAGAAACTCAAAGAAATGTTAAATAGAGTATAAAAAGACATAAAGAGGCTCAGGTAGAGACAATAAACAAAGATTGTAAGGTTAAAAGTAAAACTTGTCTTCTATATTGTCACATAGTAGATTGTTTCTTCTTCTGTAGAGGAAGACAGTCAGTCGAATCATATATATCTATATTTTTGTTCCATCTTTATCTTACATTGTATGGATCGTAGCCTATGTAAGTTTTTTACTGCCAAATCAAATTGCATTTTTAGATATTTGTGTCCTTAAATTCCAACACACACTTATGATGTGGGTTAGGCCCAAGGAAAGCGGGAAGATATCGCGAAAGAAGGATAAGAAAAATAATTCATTCCAACTCTGTCAATTTCGTTCGTTCAAACAGAGACCATGTCGTGCTCATACGCTGCGTATCAACAAACAAATAATACTTGCTATAGTACAACGCCATTTAAATAATAAAAATTATAATAATACGAAAATATTTTTCTGGTTAACTGTACACTGTACATGGATGTGGTTTCTCCTCGTCCTCTACTTGAGAAAGGTATGCTCAATATAAGATGAGATATGACATGACACTACATACATTTTTATTTATTATTAGGTGTTTGGCCTCTTCTACCTAAACTCCATTTCGTAATTTCAAGCAACTATACAGAACAATTTAATATATAGATCAATATCTAGATAAGATCCAGTTTGTTTCCAATCCAACAATGGATTAAACCGGTCCGATTTGACCAATTTTGAGCTCATTTCGATCATATGAACTGAACCGTTCATTTTATTTTTATTTTTATTTTTCTATGTGTGTAAATCATCTACACAAAAAATTAAGTTAATTAGATATTGTCAAGCATCTGAATAAATTACATGTGTTAAAATAAATTAATTGTGAAGTCCAACGTCCAGACATTGTTCATTTTTTAAATAAAAATGTGACTTGTTCTAGCAGTTTCCGATATCTGCTCACTTTCATTTTTCACACAAATGATTTATGCATTGGGAATAAACGGCTCGAATTAGCAAAGTGAACCCAATTTTTGGACCCAAAATGAACAAATCTTGACCTCTCTCATCTGGATATAAATCATTTGAACTGTAATACCATGCATAGCTCAAGAGCACAGCTATATATAATTGGTCTAAACCCATGGAGTCCCTGCCCAGTTCAGCTACTATGGCACATACAGATTATCACATTTTTCTATCTACTAATCTCCTTTTTTTTCTATCTACTAATAAGAAAAGAGGACAGGAAAAAACAAGAGCAGAACTCATCAAGATTATCACATTTTGCTTTCAGCTTCCTTGTTTTATATCAAAGGGTATAAAGATAATCTCGAACATACCATTACCATATTCGAATCCATGGGCAACACACAATAATCTGTTCAAAGATGCAATAAACAAATTTTTGACATCAGATCCAACTTGAGCTATAACTTCCTGCAATGGTTTTGGACCAATTATCCAAATCTTGATGAGAAGAATTTATGTGACTCAAGATACTATGTACAATGCATATAGCAATTAGGCATCAATTAGGCATCAAGAAACAACCTAAAGGAGGAACCGGGATCAAAGATGAGAAAATATAAAAGAAAACACACTGACACGAAGAAAGCACGAAACGAGCAAGTGACCTAGCTAGGATGTTGCGAGAATTTATCCCTACTCGTAATAAAATACAAACGATCTGGATGTGAATCCTAAATCAACTAGGCTGCATCAATAGTTTTAATTTAGCTCTCCCATCTTGCATTTGCTAGTGAATGTATTGTTGTTTGTATAGTTATGCATTATTGTTTGTACTTATATACCATCTTTGTGAGATCCGGTTCCGTTTTATTTTCGTATGTTTTTTCGATGTGTTGGTTTTTACCTTAATTATTTTAGAATAGCATGTTTTTATATATGTTATGCATACGTGGGCTTAATCATGCGCCTTTTGATTCGAGTTTTCACTCAGTAATGACCGTTCGAGCGGGCTTGTGGCCAAGAGTTAGGTCGATGGAGGACCACTCGAGCGAATCTTTGCTCGCTCGATTGGACAGCCAGGTGCGAGATTTTATAAAAACAGCCCATACCTTGATCTTTGTGCCAAAGCTTGTTTTGCAAGTTTCCACTCTTCTCTCTAGAAAAATCTTTCAAAAGCTCTACCTTCTCTCTAGTTTTTGGCTTGATTCGGGTTCGGATCTTAGCGTTCAGGTAGTCGATCCTTAATATCCTTGTCGTGGGCTTCGCGTTCATCGGAATGGAATCGCATTTTGGCAACTTTAGTTTCTCGCCGATGTTCAAAACTTTGAGTTTTAAACTCACCAAGGTAAGATCCTAGACTATCTTGTCTAAAAGAGTGCTATGTGAAGTTTTATGTCTTTCTATCATTTAAAAATGCATTAAAGCTCTAGTTTTGTGTTTAAGCCATGTTTGGGCAGTTAAAAAGCATGTGGTGCGTTTTATGGTTTATTATAAGGTTGATGGGCATTTGTGTCATGCTGTTTTCGAAAAGAGAAGTTTGAAAACTAGAAAGATTTACACTAATATTTGTGAAAACTTAATTTTGGAGGTTTGGAGCTAACCCTTGGGGTTGAGCCTCGTTTTAACGTTCATTAGTCTCCATGGTTAGGTGGATGAAGATGTTATGTAAATGTGATATTTGTACATGGTTGTGTGCATACAAACCCTGGTTTAAAGATGCATTAGTTGGGACGGATATTGGTTCCTCGATAAAAGCCCGTAAAGATGCATAATGAATGGCGAATTTTGGTCCTACAATGAAAGTCAATAAAGATGTATGTATTGCATGTGAAACATTGTGGGTTCTGTAAAATCGTTTTTAAAGCTCGTGTGAGTTAGAATATTTATTTCTTTTTGTATTAGCATGTTTTATTTCATGCTAGTCTGCTTCCTATTGAGTCTTGGCTCACGGTGTGAAATTTAAAAACCTTTTTCAGATACACATAACCATTCGGGATGATTTTAAGGAGCCGAAAGTGGCAAAAGACTACCTTAGTTTTTCATAGGTTTTATTTTTGGAACATATGCTGTTATGCAATGTTTTTAAATAGAAAGCTCATGTTGTAAACATTGTGGCGATGATACCAATGCATGCATGTTTTATGATTTTGAGAGAGAAACATTGGGTTTGTTATCGTTTCTCCTTTTAGTTTGGTTTGGGTTAAAGATTTTCATGATTCTTTTTCGAGCCGAATGAGTGACTTCTTTATAAAATGAACGTTTTGTCCCATATTTCTTGGTTATTTAAACTTTTGTTCAAGAAAAAGTTTTTAGGTGTGTTTTTGATACTTGAAATTTTTTTTTTGATTTTTGACTTGAAAATCTCTCGAGTATCTCACCGCACGAGTGGATCTCTGATCGCTCGAGCAGACAGTTGCTGTGTGAAAATTTTTGATTTTGTTTGGAAATGAGGTTTTTGGTTGGAAAATCTTTTGGATAACCTTTTTAACTTAAAATGACGTGTTTTGAGGATTATAATTTTACAAATAAAATTCCTTTTTTGTGTTGATTTATGTGGAGTTTTATCGTTTGAAAATTGGGGCGCTACAATATTTGACTTTAGATACCGATCCTCGTAAAGAAATGAACTCTTACGGGTATATTTGGGGTTCCAATGAGAGGAGATGATGAGAGAGCATAGGCAAATATTGGTCGACAATTAAATGGGACTAATTCAAAGACCTATGCTTGACATGCAAAGATTCAAAAGAATCAGACTACTTGTTGCCACCTTCCTAATTGTTATCGTCGGCTCTAGTTTCGAACTTTTTTATCAAGTTATTCGAGATTTTTCTTCCGGTTGCAACTCTTAAAAACACTGATAATTTTGATCTTCCAATTGCTCGTACAAAAAAAAAAGAAAGAAAGAAGGAAAAAAAGAGCTAGTTAGGAAGTGTGCTCAACATTCTCTCTCTCAATTTGTTTTCTGACTCTTTGTCCCCTTCATATCATGCATTTGTTGGGAGAATTTCCAACGCCGACATAAAATACATGCTCGGGGATCCAGAAAATACATCTTTATTAAACTTTCAA
>JAOTRH010034347.1:0-20749 GCA_034768845.1 Heliamphora exappendiculata
ACATAGGCTGGTTTGTATAAAAAGCACTCTTGACATCACTCGGTTTAGCATAAAAACTCACTTGTTTTTTTGTTCTCCCTTTTTCTACACTCTCTTTTCTTTGCACTCTCTTTTTTTCTTCACTCTTCTTTTTCTTTTCACTCTCTGTTTTTGAACTCTCAGTCTCACATGTTTTTTTCAAATCATTTTTTTTGGGTAATTCTTTTTTCAACTCATTTTTCCTTTTCAATTTCATTTGATCTTCATACACTTGTCTTTGAGTTAAAGGAACAAGAGTAATGGTCTTGTTGTCTTTTTCGAATGTATGCCGATTCTTGAACCCGTCATGAGTAACCTTCCTGTCGAATTGCCATGGCCTGCCCAATAGCAAGTGACCCGCATGCATGGGAACAACATCACAAAGTACTTCATCCTTGTACTTCCCAATGGAGAAGAAAACTAACACTTGCTTATTAACATTGATCTCCCCACATTCATTTAACCAATGCAGGTTATATGGCCTAGGATGTTTCAAGAGAGGTGGATTTAACTTTTCAACGAAAGTAGTGCTAGCCACATTAGTACAACTTCTCCCATCAATGATCATACTACAAACCTTGTTACTGATGTGCCATCTAGTATGAAAAATGTTCTCCCTTTGTTGTTCCATGTCATCCTCTTTGACTTGGGCACTTAAAGCATGCCTAGCGACAAGTGACTCACCCTCTACCGGATACTCCACATCATCATCACAAGCGGCCTCAAGTTGTGGCATTTGTTCATCGTCGCTCTCATTTTTAGTTTCCACCTGTCCATCAGCACGTGCAATCATGGCCCTCTGATTTGGACATTGTGAAGCTATGTGGCCTACGCCCAAACAACAGAAACATTTAATGTCATGATTACGAGTTTGAGGTTCAATTTTACCTTTGGTGGAGCTGAAAACTATATCTCTCTTCTTGGGTGGTTCGATTTTGGACTTGACAGCAGCCCCGTTGTCTTTCTTCCAATCAAATCTCTATGAAGTAGATGAGCCCAGATTTTAAAGTGAATAAACCCCTTTCCTTTTAAGTTGTCGTTCCACCTTTATTGCCATATGCACTAAGTCCTCCAACTCTACGTAGTGTTGTAATTCTACTATGTTGGCAATATCCCGATTCAGCCCATTCAAAAACCTTGCCATGGTAGCTTCTCTATCTTCTTCGCTGTTAGCCCGATGTTCGCCTGGATTTTGAAGTGAATGAGCCCCTTTCCTTTTAAGTTTTCGTTCCACCTTTATTTCCATATGCACCAAGTCCTCCAACTCTACGTAGTGTTTTAATTCTACTATGTTGGCGATATCTCGATTCAGCCCATTCAAAACCCTTGCCATGGTAATCGTCCATGCTCCGATAACCTTGAGTAAGGCATTGTAACTTTTGATAAAAATCCCTATAGTAGTGACTTGGAACAAATTGCCTCTTCATGATTACCTTCATCTCCTCCCATGTCCCAATAGGCCTCTCATGGTTTCTCCTTCTGTTCATCACAAGTTGATCCCACCATATAATAGCATAATCGGTAAATTCAACGACGGCGAGTTTTACCTTTTTCTCCTCAAAGTAATTATAGCACTCAAAAATCAACTCAACCTTCTTTTCCCATTCCAAGTATGCTTCCAGATCACTCTTCCCTTGGAACGATGGAATTTTCATCTTGATGCTTCCTAGATTTCTGTCAACTCCATCTCGCCATCTGGGATCTCTTTGAAAATCTAGACCACACCTTTTGCCTCTTGGTACGACCTTGCCATCTCTGTTCAAATTACCTTGATCCTCTTCATCGTTGAATTCAACCTCCTAGTCGTCATCAGAAACACGCTCGTCTTGCCTTCTTTAGTTTTGTTCTTCACGCCATGTAGTAATAATAGTGTCTAGCCTATCCATCCGATCCCAAATTTCATTAAACACCACATTCATGCGTTCAAATTGTTGCTGTATTGCTTGTAACATGAGTGGCTCTCTTCGCTTGTCTGAACCTTCAGGCCTAGAAGACATTTATTTGAAACTAAAGAAACATACAAATGTTAGAAATAATTTCTCACACACTCCCTTTCGTGTTTGCACTCAAATAAGGTCACTCCACTCCTATATGCACTCTTTTGGCTTTTTTTCGATAATAAGATCTCCCACTCTTGCCTTTTACCGCTCTTGTTTCCCTTACAAATTCTTTAAGAACTAATTAAACTTCAACTAAGGAACAACTTGTATTGTCCCAACTAGTAATAGATCCAAGAAACAAAAGGGAATAAAAGTGACACGGAAAAATACGAACGTGGGGGAGAGGAAAAGACAAACGAAAAATACCAACGATGATATACGAAATGATGATCTACGCAAATGATCTGAACCACATATGATATACAAAATAATGAAGTACTTGAATTTCTAGTGATGATATACGCAACCAATTGAAAAACAAGGTTCACTATATTAGCCACATAAAGTACTTGAATATCTATTACCAAAAACAACTTCTTCTTCTCTCTTTTTTTTCTTTTTTCTTAAATAAGGTTGGGTAAACCCCTAGCACACCACTGCCGAAACCCTAGAATGCTACTGGCGCCAGTTTTTTTCTTTTTTTTTTTGCGGCTGAAATCCTGCAGAAACCCTAGAATATGTTGCCAACTCAAACCCTAGCTGCCCCCTTATACAACACAAGATATTAATTGATCTCAAAAGATATTAATTGCTTGATTGATTGATCTCAAAAGATATTGATTGATTGATCTCAAAAAATATTGATTTCAACACAAGATATGGATTTCAGAATCATAACAAAGTGTGGCCTCCAACAAAATATTGATTCATCCTTTTTTTTAAACAAGGGAATAAAAACAAATGGACTCAAACAAAGATTAAAAACAAGGAATTGACAAGAATCAAGAACAATGCTAAACAAGAAGGAACAAAAATTCAAGAGAGAATAAGGATCAAGAAAAACTAAGAATTAAGAAAGACAAGAATGATACCTAAAAAATGCCTCGACAAAAATCCAAAATAATAAACGTAAAATGATAGATAAACCTGATTTGAAGCATGAGTTTTGATATCAAATGATGTGAACCCACAAGGATTTGAATCCCCTTGAACCCACGAACAAATTGAAATAAACTCAAGAACGTCAAAATCGAGTCAAGGAACAAATCTTGACCCGTTAAACTCTTGTTTCAAGAACCAAGATTGTAGGTAGGACGCCACAAAAAAAACCCTTATAAAAAAAGGAACGTATGGCGTGTGACTGTGTTTTTGTGTGCGAAAAATGGTGCGAATGACAGTGCGAATTTTTTTTGCGCAAGGGTTCCCTCCATCCTCTGGCGATGAAGGCCAAATATTCTGGCATAGCTCCGACGAAGAATCAAGATAGGGTTTTAATGCCTGGCGAGGGTCAGATGAGGTCTACTTGGCTTCCCTCATGTTCGACGCAATGTTCTCAACATAAGGATTACTGCGCGAGCTCCCCTGTAACGGTGTCTGATACGCATGAACCTGTGGCGACCTCGGTTGTTCTGCAATGTGGTGCCCTGATGCAAGGTCCAGTCAGTGAGTCTCCAGCAGCGAAACTCCATGGTTTCGAGAGGGTTGCAGCTGGGGCTCTGAATCGTGCACGGCTAGGGCTTAGCCCTCTTGGCAAGGATCAGATTATAGATATTGAAGCTCACCTAAAGTATCTTAATGGTGGAAAGCTCACAGGCCCCTCACCCTCAGGTACGAAACACCCCCCCGATACAGTAGTTGGTGTTGATGGGCACCAGCCGTGGGTGGAGCAGAGAGGTACCCCATTTCTGCTAGGGGCAGTGGAGGTAGGCGCCCCCCGATTAGGGAAGGCGCTCGATTTGGTAGGCGGGAATAGGTGCCGTTAGCCCAATTTGGGGCTGTGCCAGTTGTTGGGGTTACTAGGCCTTGGGCCCCCATGGTTTCTCAAGCTAATCTGAGTGCAGAGCAGGTGGTTGCTAAAAATCCTGCAAATGTAGATAAGGTACTCGAGAATTTGTCTCAACCAAAATCTTGGGCATCGTTGCTTATGAATCGAAGTTTTTCTTGTTCAAACCTTGAATTTGTGGAACCTAAGGATCCAAATCATCCCGAGATTATTGAAATTACCGGTGATTTGGTCGACGACAAGTTTTGGGAACCATGCCTAGTGGGCTATTTCTTAGATATAGACCTTGCTTTTAATTTAGTTAGATCTACGGCTAGGGTGTTGTGGGGGCAAGAAGGTTTGGTGGATGTCTACAGTACTGATAAAGGTTTCTACATTTTTAAGTTCAGCAGTATGGAAGCAATGGAGAAGATTTTGGTCCAGGGGCCTTGGCACTTCTCGGAAGGCTCTTGATTCTGCGTCGTTGGAAAAAGAGGCTCAAGCTTGTTAAAGAAGCTCTCTCTAAAATTCCTGTCTAGGTGAAATTTCATGAACTTCCTCTTGAATTCTGGAATTCTGCATGTCTTAGTAGAATAGCTAGTGGATTTGGTACTCCTCTCTATCTGGATAAGGCCACGGATACAAAGCAGCGCATCTCATATGCGCGGGTGTGTGTAGAAGTCGATGCGACCAAGCCTTTGTTACATTCTATCTTGGTTCAATGTGACGGGGATAGTGTGGAAGTTAGTGTTGAGTATCAAGGTTTATCATCGGTTTTCTCCCATTGTAAAGCGTTTGGTCATGATTTTAGCCGATGCGAGAATAAGCCTATAGAGTATCAAGATGACTGGACTCCTGTTGGTCGAGGAAAGGGGGTTGGCAAAGGTGGTAGGTCTAACCGTCCTTCTTTGCTTTCCTCTTGTGCCTCTCCCACTTGTGAAGCTGCATTGAATATGGGGAAGGCTCATGAGCCAGATTATGTTTCAAATGTTGTGGGCATTGGCGAATTTTCGTGGAAAAGAGCTAAAAGAAAGGTGGCTGTTGTGCCTACGGAAGTAGATGTTGGAGTGAAGTTAACATTACCCGCAGATGCGGGTAATAGGGAGCAAAAGGAGCATGTTTCTTCACATGTGAACGCGGGTGATTGTGAGATGCCTAGTAAGAATGCAGCTTCTATGGAATTTTCAAATTCAGCAGTGATGGATGATAGAGAGCAAGCATCCGTACCTCTTACTTCAAATTCCTTCAGCGTGCTTGTGCGTAAGAAAAGAAAAAGAAACAAAGGTCCCAAAACCTTTCGGGTGGTAAGTATGAAGCCTTTCCTTCTCCTTCTCTTCAGAATGCAGGGAGCAAGCAGTCTCAGCCATCCAGTGGTAAGAAAAAGAAGAAGCCGTCTCTTTGTCAGTTAAGTTGATAGTTCTATCAATGTGGGTTGTATGTCGTTTTGTTTCGTTAGCTTTTCTCCCCCGCTCCCATGCGGGGGTTTTGTGGTTTATGGTGCTTATTTTTTTGATTTTGTTTGGTTAGTGTTGTAATTGCCTAGGGTATGCCCCTTGGAAACATGTAATTTTTTCTTTTTTTTTGTCACAATTAATTACTCAAAAAAAAAAAGAAAAACCCTTTATAAGTCATTTAGTTCACTCAAGAACTACAAGAGAAACTTTCTCTCCAAAAAATGGTACTTAACTTTTTTCATTTCAAAATAATACATTGAGGCTCCTTTATATAGGAGAAGGTTGGAAGAAATTTCTTATTTCTAAGCAATGTGGGACAACATATGCTAGCCAAAACTAAACCTAACTAAACCCAATCATGGGCTGGCCGAAATTACTTAGGCCTAAATCCTTATTCTTATAATAATTAAAATAAAAAACCCAACAAGTCAAGCATGAATATTAAAATAAAAAAGATTAGGTTGTGCTTCTCTCCGTAGCTTGTATCACATGAAGTGGAACATAGCTTGTATCACATGAAGTGGAACATGTTCTTCTTCTTGTGATCCCATCTTAAGCGGTAGATTCTTGTATAATAAATTGGCATGCTCGGTCCAGACAGATTGCACCAATCCTTGCATTGTGTCCTTGATCTTCTTTGCTCTTGATCTTGCGATTAGCCCTTCTAGGACTGCAACGGATCTCTGAGACTCTGTCCACCATCTCTAAGATCACCTTGATTCCCATCATCTTTCTTCCAATCATATCTCCATGAAGTAGATGAGCCTGAATTTTGAAGTGAACGAACCCCTTTCCTTTTAAGTTGTCGTTCCACCTTTATTGCCATATGTACCATGTCCTCCAACTCTACGTAGTGTTGTAATTCTACTATGTTGGCATTATCCCGGTTCAGCCCATTCAAAAACCTTGCCATGGTAGCTTCTCTATCTTCTTCGATGTTAGCTCGAATCATGGCTATCTCCATCTCTTTGTAGTAATCATCCACGCTCCAATAACCTTGAGTAAGGCATTGTAACTTTTGATATAGATCCCTATAGTAGTGACTTTGAACAAATCTCCTCTTCATAATTGCCTTCATCTCCTCCTATGTCTCAATAGGTCTCTCATGGTTTTTCCTTCTGTTCATCACAAGTTGATCCCACCATATAATTGCATAATCGGTAAATTCAATGATGGTGAGTTTTACCTTTTTCCCCTCAGAGTAATTATAGCACTCAAAAATCAACTCAACCTTCTTCTCCCATTCCAAGTATGCTTCCGGATCATTCTTCCCTTGGAACGAAGTAATCTTCATCTTGATGCTTCCTAGATTTCTATCAACTCCATCTCGCCATCTGGGATCTCTTCGAAAATCTAGACCACACCTTCTGCCTCTTGGTACGACCCTACCATCTATGTTCATAGGTCCTTGATCCTCTTCATCGTTGAATTCAACCTCCTGGTCGTCATCAGAAGCACTGTCGTCTTGCCTTCTTTGGTTTCGTTCTCCACGCCATGTAGCAATAACAGTGTCTTGCCTATCCATCCGATCGTGGATTTCATTAAATACCATGTTCATGCGTTCAAATTGTTGATGTATAGCTTGCAACATGAGTGGCTCTCATCGCTTGTCTGAACCTTTAGCCTTGGAAGATATTTATTTGAAACTACAGAATCAAACAAATGTTAGAAATAATTTCTCACACACTCCCTTTCGCGTTTGCACTCAAATAAGGTCACTCCACTCATGTATGCACTCTTTTTCCTTTTTTCCAATAATAAGCTCACCCACTCTTGCCTTTTACCGCTCCTGTTTCCCTTACAAGTTCTTTAAGAACTAATTGAACTTCAACTAAGGAACAACTTGTATTGTCCCAACTAGCAATAGATTCAAGAAACAAATGGGAATAAAAGTAACGAAAAATACGGATGTTGGGAGAGGAAAAGACAAACGAAAAATACCAACGATGATACACGAAATGATGATATACGCAAATGATGTGAACCACAGATGATATACGAAATATTGAAGTACTCGAATTTCAAATGATGATATACGCAACCAATTGGACAACAAGGTTCACTAAATTAGCCACATAAAGTACTTGAATATCTATTGCCAAAAACTTCTTCTTCTCTCTTTTTTTTTTAAACTAAGGTTTGGCAAACCCTAGCACACCACTGCCGAAACCCTAGAATGCTGCTGCCGCCATTTTTATTTTTTTTTATTTTTTTTATTTTTTTGCGGCTAAAACCCTGCAGAAACCCTAGAATATATTGCCAACTTAAACCCTAACCGCCTTCCTTATGCAACATAAGATTTCAACACAAGATATTGATTGATTGATCTCAAAAGATATTGATTGATTGATTGATCTCAAAAGATCTTGATTTCAACACAAGATATGAATTTCAGAATCATAACAAAGTGTGGCCTCCAACAAAATATTGATTGATCCTTTTTTTTTTTTAAAAAGAAAGGAATAAAAACAAATGAACTTAAAAAAGATTAAAAACAAGGAATTGACAAGAATCAAGAACGATGCTAAACAAGAAGGAACAAAAATTCAAGAGAGAACAAGGATCAGGAAAAATCAAGAATTAAGAAAGATAAGAACGATACCTAAAAAATGCCTCGAAAAAAATCCAAAATAAAGAACGTAAAAGGATAGATAAACATGATTTGAAGCCTGAGCTTTGATACCAAATGATGTGAACCCACAAGGATTTGAATCCCCTTGAACCCACGAACAAATTGAAATAAACCCATGGCTAACAACATCATCGGGGGAAGCTTCTCTC
Source organism: Heliamphora exappendiculata (assembly GCA_034768845.1). Taxonomy (NCBI): domain Eukaryota; kingdom Viridiplantae; phylum Streptophyta; class Magnoliopsida; order Ericales; family Sarraceniaceae; genus Heliamphora; species Heliamphora exappendiculata. Next base: position 8,115 of record JAOTRH010034347.1, read on the forward strand.
GCTAGAGAAAGCTCTCCCCCAGGGCTCTCTCATAGTAAATCTGGTGCAGCAAGGTCCTTCCATGGTGTTCTGTCTAGTGAATCATGCCACGGTGGATGATGATTCATGAGGAGCAGTTCTATTAGTACGTCTGCATCTTTTCGGAGCAGATCAAGTATGGTTTTGGTATTCTGGTTATCTTTTGGCTTTTTGGTATTTCCTTATGAACGAGAAGCTAGTTGTTGGCTTTCTTTGATCAACTGTTATTGAAGCTTTTTGAGAGCAAATGTTGGGTCTGTGATGTCTTTGTGATGATTTGCGTTAATCACCATTGGGCCTGTTTTGCGTTCAGGTTTTGTTGCCATGCTAGTGTGGATTGATTCAGTTCCTTGCTCTCTAGGCATATCGTTGCTGGTTTGCATTTTTTATAAATTTAGAGCAGTTTTGACTAACCATGGTTAAGCTTTTACTTGAGTCAGACCATTCACGAGGACAAAGATGAGTCTGTATCAGTGGGTTAGGCGTGAGTTTTGATGCATAAATACCATGTTTTGATGTACCGTCTGGAACTGTTAAATGGTTTTGGTTGGTGAAATCGCCATTAGTTCTAGATGGCTTTGGATCGCAGTCCCATGGCAATGGTGGAGTGAATCTAAGGCTCGGTATGTTATTTTTGTTTCCATGGATTAAACGTTATATTTGGTTTTTGCCCTGGTGAAGTATGGACTATCTTTGTCTCGTTAATTAATGATATAAAGATGTATGCTGTTGGTGTTCTTCTATTAGTTATGTTTGTTGTGAACCTATTAAGTTGAATGATACTACTGTTGTGTTCATCTAAAGTGAGCTCTAGTTTACAACACTTAAACTAGGTGTGAGCCAGTTTTCACGTGTCTATGGCGCTATGGTGGCACCCTTGGATCTCCGTTCTCTGGTTTTAGTTTCTGTTAATGGCTCATCAATTGGGATTGGGACTTTTTGGGATCAGTTTCTTTTGATTTGGTTTTTCTTTTAAGGGTTTTCTTTGGTTAAAACATCCCGTAGGGGGAGAGCTTGATGTGGACCTGTTAAGTTTGATGTGGTTGTTATGCGCAAATTTGTTAACACGGTGGGTATTGCCATGGTTCTCAATTTTTTGAGCTGCGGGTTTGCGTTAGAAAGTTGGCTCTCTGGTTTGGTTGCACTTGAAGGAAGATGATAACCAGTCCTCCTCTGTCGATTCTCATACGGCAATCGTGCCGCCGACGAGAATCTGACGAATGGTCTCTCTGCTTCTGCGAGAGTTGTGCCAAGAGAAAAGAATCCAATGTGGGCTGACTGGTTAAATTTTAGGTATTTCCTGAGCTTGAAGATGAAGTCTCTGTGTGAGTTGGTGGTGTACACGGCTTCTTGGAGCGCATGGTGGTGATTTGGAAATCCATTAGTGGTTTTTAATACCGTGGGCTGAAACTTATTGGTTCACGTGGTTTTGTAGTAGAGTAATCTTTGCTAATCTTCTACAGCAAACGTGAGGCAGTGGGTTGCAACCAGTGGGACCTGTTTAGGAACTACTTCCGTGTGCTATTAGTGGCGCCCGGCCCGGTGGTATCAAGATCAAACCACTCCGGTTATTTTTAGCTTCTCTCTTGTGGCATTGATTTTGTCTAAATATATAATATATGTATATATACTTTATATAATATATGTATATATTTTATATAAAATATTTAAATTTAAATATTTTATATAAAAAATATATATATTTATATAATATATATAAAATATATTTATATATATATATCCTTCTAGTGGTGCAATGTTTTTCGTGGGACCCGTAGGCATTGAATGCAATGGGGCAGTGATTATTTTCGGCGGACTGTGGTTATGTTGGCTCATTTTTACCATGGTACCCGCATAGATCATTATGGGTGATGTGCGTATTTCCAAACAGTATCCATGTAGGCACGTAAGTGCTGTTTTGGACAGAGGCTTGTGGTCAGATGATTTGTTGGTTTTTGAGCCAATGGAATTTGATTTGATGCTCAAGGGTCTTATCAGCTCTTTACTTTGTTGGGGAGTTGATTAAATTTTACTTGCTTGGATGCAAAGATTGACGCGATAGCTTTTCGAGTGAGGATTCTCTTGCGTAGAGAATTTGTTTCTTTGGCTTCCCTCGCTTGTGGAGTTTGGATGCCTTCTTGGCACTGTTGAGGATCGATTTTGATTTCTGAGCTATTTGGGTTATAGGTGTTGGCTATCCTCTCGATGCTCTTGTTGGATGTTGCTCTCTCCTTTTCTTGCCTGAATTTTGGAACTTGTGACCCTATCGAGGACCCGATCTTTAGCAGGAATTAAGAGTTTTCAGCAATCCTAACTTGTTCAATATTGGGAAGTTAGCTTTGACTTCTATTTTTAGTAATTTTGGGTGTATAGGCGTGGCTCTAGCCAGCTGAGTTAGCTTTGGGTGGCGTCTTACCCTTGTGGGTTGTGCTTGGGTGATTTCGTTATTTTGTTGTCTTATATCTATACAGGGTATGCATGATTTTTCTTTCTAGTTATGTAATGGCGGGGTTTGGTGGTAAATTGTTGTTAGTGTTTTTGTTTTTTGTTATGTTGGTAAGTAATGTAACTACTTGGGTATGCCCCTTGGAAACATGTATATCTTTTTTTATGTTATAATTAATTACCAAAAAAAATTAAAATAAACCCAAGAACGTAAAAATTAAGTCAATGAACAAATCTTGACCCGTTGAACTCTTGTTTCAAGAACCAAGATTGTAGCTAGGACGCCACAAGGAAGAAATCTTAATAAGTCCTTTAGGCCATGTTTGTTTTGGCGGACTATTAGTCTGAAATGTAGTTCAATACCGCGTTTGTTAAGCCTCCAGACTAATAGTCCGGACGGACTATTAGTCCGCCAAATGGTGGATAACTAGTGAGGGGGGAAGGTGTGGGATTATGAAGCATTAGATTAAGGAGTGAATTTAAAATTTTTAAAAAATAATAAGAAATATTAAATATTAAAATAAATAACATAAAATTTAACAATAATATAAAATTTAACTTATTAATTTATTTAAGTTAATTTTAAAATAAATTAACTTAATATAATGGTAAATCATTATCTAGTCCGTTATTTAATCGCACTCAATTCAAATACAAAAAAATTAATCACACCACATTACTAATCCTACTTCATTACCAATCCCACCTCACTACAAATCCAATCAAATCCAGTCCGAGTTATCAAACGAGCCCTTAGTTCACTCAAGAATTACAAGAGAAACTTTCTCTCAAAAAAAATTGTACTTTACTTTATTCATGTCAAATTAATATATGGAGACTCCTTTATATAGGAGAAGGTTGAAGAAATTTCTTATTTCTAACCTATCTAAACCCAATACCCAATCATTCGCTGGCCAAAATTACTTAGGCCATACCCTTATTCTTCTTATAATAATTAAAAGCAAAAAATTCAACAAATTAAATAGTCCAACAAGCCCATAAGCATGAATATTAAAATCCAAAATATTAGGTTGTGCTTCTCTCCGTAGCTTGTCTCACATGAAATAAAACAGGTTCTTCTTCTTGTGTTCCCATCTTAAATGGTGGATTCTTGTATAGTAAATTGGCATGCTCGGTCCAGACAGACTGCACCAATCCTTGCATTGCGTCCTTGATCTTCTTTGCTCTTGATCTTGTGATTGGCCCTTCTGAGACTTGCAACGGATCTCTGAGACTCTGTCCACCATCTCTAAGACCATCTTGATTCCCATTAGATATATTGAAATTGTTCTTTTTCTTGGCTTCTAGTCTAGGGCGCCCGTGGTAGCCATTTTTGTAACTGTTTTAGGATATTCCCTCTTATCACTCTAGGCGTGTCCCCGATGTATCAAAAGAAAGATTTGTTATTTTTGGAGAATGTTGGGCACTATGGGTTCGTCACTAGCATTCTGGTTTCGATAGCTTAGACTTTGGGTTGACACCGGCAAAGACATCACGAGTCTTAAGGTGGGGCAAATTGACTTATTTGTTGTTAATTGATGAAGGAAAATTGTTTTTGGCGGCGCAAGAGGGGACTCGGACCCCACGCCGTTGCCATTGTGTAAAACAACTGAGGCATGAAGCCAAGGCGCACGTTTACTATTTGCAATGAGGAGCGATGATGGCTTTTATGATCAACGGTCTACTCTGGAAATTTCGAGCATGGAATTCATGTTATGATTCTGGATATAAATCGGGTTGGGCGCTTGCATTGAATCCATTTGCATCACATACACTTGTTCTTATATATGCTTGCCAAGCTATAATTGTCAAATTTATCTGTCTCCTTAACCTTAAATTGTATTTGGTGTTATATAATATGCATTGTAGAATATTTTTCCATGGGAATAGTTAGAAGGTTTAGAATGTTCCCTTTTGGGTTTTGGGTCATGGCATTCGTGCCACGGGTAAGGAAGATGAAATCTTTGAAAAGGAGATCCCCGAAGGAGAGGAAAGCTACGGTTACAAATGGGAGTCCCAGGAGCAAGAGAATCCCGACAATGCTCGCTGAAGATTTGAATCTTCGCCTTATGTTCTTTTATTCAGTTTCCCCGTGCTTGTTGTAATTTTTGAAATTTTTTGGTGAAACTGTAAACCCTATGTACTTTTGAATAGTTCAGAACTCTTAAAGATGTATTAAGTATGATATGTAAATATGAATGAATAGCTAGAATATTCCTTTATTTATATTTATGTATGTCTCGGCGTGCCCAAAGAACGGGGCATCACAAAACGAGCTTAGGTGTCTTCATGAAAGTTATAGCCAACCTATTTATCTAGCTATCCACAAAAAATGAGCTCTTTTCGTTGAGTTTTGTATGGTCAAAGCACCCTTAAAACTCTCTATCATACATTTCTATGTGGCTCGAAACCTCTATTTTTTAATAATTTTCTTCTAATGTGGTCTTCATGAAAACTGTTAGGGACATTTCAATGTAGTTGTTGTCCAAAACTTAGGTTCAAAAGTCTCTATATGGCCCTCCAAATTATGTTTGAACCCTTTGTACTTTCTATTAAAAACTCACCTTTGCTGAGTGTCATGACACCTTCTGAACACATTTTCTTAATCAAGTTATTTCTCCAATATTTTCGTAAGAACTACCTTGAGCACTCTTTATGAGATTTGTAAAGGACATCTTGAACTATAACATATCCAAAATTGAGCTTGAAAGGACCTGTTTTGATGCCCTAAAATCGAGACCAATGGAGACCCATTATTGAGTAAAATTATAAGTGATGTTGAACCATTTTCAATTGCGAAGGCTAAACCACCTATTTTCTTTAGGATTCATCCAAAGTGCTCTTTATAAAAGTTGTAGAGAATATTTTTATCTAGTCTGTAACCAAAAATCAGAACTTAACTTAAGGTTTATGTACCTCAAAAACTTGCTGCAAGTGGCAATTAAGTTGTAGAATTTGAAGTGGTGGCCAGCTCCAGTGGCCAGGAGCTGCCAATGCCCCACTTCCACCTAGGGTTCGAACCCTGGGGTCCCCTTCCCCATTTAACTACCCAAAAAAAAGTTGAGTTTTTAGAAGAAGGTGGTAAGAATGGTTAAGTTAAATCCTTAAGCATGCTAAGGCTTGAGCAAGTGCTTGGTGTCTTTTAGTCCTAAAAAGGGAGATAACCAAGGTTCCTAAAACCATAGAAGCATTCAATGGTCCCAATCATTTTAGTACTTCGCGTTCTAAAGGGATAGAATTCTATGTTAACGGTCAAGTCGTGTTTTTTTTTGCTAGGCACGAAGGTTTTATTACCCAAGGGACAAGCTTAGCTCGTCGGAGAAGGCTCGAGTCTTGCACGTATAAGGTAAGGTGAGAGTACTTAACCATTATCTTGAACACGAATTTATGTGAATAGGAAAGCACCAACTTACAAACAGACTTTCTCTTATTCCTATCTGAATTTTGGAGCCTATTACCTTTTGCGGGAGCCAATCTTCAGTAGGGATTAAGAGTTTTTTAGTTTTTTGGCATAATTATTGGTTCTATTCTCTGTTTGTATGTCGGTGCATTCCTATCCGTGCGGGTTGTGTGCAGAATTGTACGTAGGTTTTTTTTTCCTATCCACGCGGGTTGTGCATTGAATATGCTTTGTCGTTAGTTTTTCCCTGCTTAGGACAGGGGTTTGGTTTTCTTTGTTGAATATATGTAGGACATAGGTTCCTAGTGGTACTAATGTAATTTCTTAGGGTATGACCATTGTAATCATGTAATTTTTTTTTTTTATGTTACAATTAATTATCCAACTAAATATTTATGTGAATGATGCTTTAAAATGCTTCGATGCACATGTTTTGAATCATGACAAGATTTGTTGAATGATAGCATGAGCTATTGTTTCAAATGCCTTGATATTTTAATTCAAATATGTTATCTATGATCTTTTGAGCAAGTATGATGTTTTTTATAAAAGTACTGTCAATGTTGCATTACTGTTCCAAAGTGCTAAGTTACAAGAATTTCTGGCCTTTTATATCTTGTTATCAAGGAGGTTACCCAACTATAGGTTTTTAATTTGTCCTTATAGAGGAGGTTTCTCGTTGAGTGGGAATTTTGGCCTTAAAGGCTTTTGGGCTTAGTCCCATTTTATTACAAATACCACTCGTGCTTTGTCGAGAGTGCTCTCATTCCATCGCGTTACTATCCGTGCATTGTGAATTGAGATTGCGGTACCGTCCAAATTTTCGGTCGTGAGATTGACGACTACTTTGACACTACTGGGGTTAGGGTTTTTGTTTATGAGAAAGCGGCTTTTCATTTAATTGTGGCGGTTGAGCTAAGATACATTTTGCCATGATGAGAAGGTTTTATGTAACTTGTGATATCTTTTTATGATGAAGCAAATGCATTGTTTCTATGTTTTTTTGTGTGGAAAGTACAATGAACTATTTTCAGAAAGTGTTTTTATTTATCTTTAATTCAATAACTTTCTTCATTCTGTTCATGATAATGCTAAGCGCACTTTTCTGTAACCTTTGTGGTCGCAGATTACAGAAATGGCTAGGAGTTGGTCCACCACAGGCATCATCTTATAGTTTCGAAGCTAATGTCGGACGTTATTTTTGGTTTAGCTTTCTTTTGTTTAGTTTTATACTTAGTAAAACATCCTATGATGGGAACTGCTGTTTTGTTATTTTTGAAGTAATATATGTCCTTGGGATGGTGTATCCCTAGAAACTTATGCTTATCCATTTTATAAAGGCTTGTGGTTGCTTGGAAGTACATGTTTTGGTCTCTTATCATTATTTTTAAGCCTTGTCTTTTTCCTAAGGCAGCCGGACCTGGGGCGGGATCATACCCCACTGCACAGGTCAAAGATCTTGCAGAAGCGGGATGTGACATCTTGGTATCAGAGGTTTAGGTTATAGGTTCTGTAGACTTGTTAGAGGGTGGTCTGTGGTGGACCATAGGTTAAGTCCGTTGTCTTGCGGTCTGTCGAATAGAGTGGTTTAGACCTGGGGTTGTCATACCTTTGCCTTCGGGCGTCTGACTAACTAGATTTGAGGTCCATTTGGGAAACGCGTTCTGTAGGCGTAAGGTCTTGATTAGAAGTCTAAGTAAGTTATCAGATTAAGGGAGATAGCCCTTGTGTTGTTAAACCTTATGTTAAGTGGTTTGTTCCTACCTTTATAATACCCATAAGTTGGACTCACGTATCGACCCTTAATCCAAACCTTTCTTGTAATAAGAAGAAGCATGGAGAACTCAAACAGAGCGTTATTCAATTTGAATCAGTATAATGAGGCACAACAAGAAGAGTCTCCACAAGTGGGACCGATGGAATTGACCCAACTGCTAGTATGTTGGAGGCGATTGCAAGGTTAACATAACAGAATTCAAGGTAGATCGTAATGCAAGCTGAGAGGAATAGTAACTCCTTAATCAAGTAATTCAAGAACTTAGGTGCAAAGGAGTTCACAGGAACCCTTAGCCCCGTAGAAGTAGAAAATTGGTTGAAGGATGCAATTCGTATTCTGGATAAGCTCGGGTTAGATGAAGACGATAAGATTGACCTCATAGCTTTTATGTTTAGGGAAGAAACATACCACTGGTGGGATGCCATAGAGCGGTTATTAAAAATGCCGATGCTAGGAGTTGAACCTCCCTTACCCCATAGGATTACTTAGGATTGTTTGGTGAGGGCGTTCGACAAACAGTACAAGCCTATATGACCTACAAGTACAAGAATGAGCAAGAATTCATTGATCTGTAGTAAGGTAGGATGACTGTGGTGGAATACGAGATAAAATTTACAGAGTTATCACGATATGCTACCTAGTTTATACTCGATGAAGAGACATAGTGTAGAAGATTTAAAAAGGAATTGAGTTTTCAATTAGAACGAGCTTTGACGGTTCTTAAGATGAATAGCTATGCAAGTCTAGTGAGCAAGGCGATGATAATCAAGAAAGATGTGAAGGAGGGAGAAGGAAGATGGGAAGACTTTAAGAAGCGCAAGTTTAGGAATATCAGGACGAGCAAGATAGGGGGACATGGCGCCAGGGGTGGTGCCCCAAGCCACCAACTTTTAAAAACCAGAGTTATTAGTCAACTGCGAAGAATTCTAAACCAAGAGGGGGTCGATCAAAGAAAGAAGCATCTGAACGAGCAAAGGAGTTGAAAATGAATGGTTGCTTCAAGTGTGGATCCCCTAACCACTTTAAGAAGGATTGTCTAAGGATCAACCAGGAAATCATATGCTATTGCTATGGTGAGCCGGGGCACATAGCTACTCAGTGCAGACATTCTGGGTTGTCGGCACAATCATCTATTCTGGGTTGTTGGCACAATCATCCCCTTATCACTGTTGATATAGATGCTTATATTTTGATAGACCTTGGATCAACACACTTGTTTGTATCACCCATTTTCATAACACAAGTAGATGTTAGAAGGATGGAACCTCTTGACTGCATGATAACCATAGCTACACCTATAGGTGAAGAAGTGGCAATTAAAAGTGTATACAAAGACTGTGTGTTGAAGATAGATGATAAGGATATGTTGGTAGATTTGATGCCCTTGAATATGTCAGTGAAATTATGTCGAGAGATTAACCCTAGAGGGGGGTGAATAGGTTAATCATTAGGCAATTTAAAATTAAAAAAGATTATTTAGCTTTGAAAAATAAATAACCAACGTCCCGGAGAGAATGACACAAAATATAACGTGGAAATTCTTGGGGAAAACTCGGGATGAAAATCGCGACACCAACACACAGCACTTTCTCTATGAATCAAAAAGGTATAAGCTAGAAGGATAAATGAATTACACCCATTACCCAAATGATGACCTAACTTCTTTGCTTAAGACAGCTCCCCGAGCTCTTTTGTGATTCCACATATCCAAGTCACTTCAACTTCTCGATTTAAGTAACCAAACGGCTAAGATCTTGTCTGAGCAAGTTTCTAAGTGATGATAAATGACCAAAAGTGTAAAAAAAATAATGTGTAAGTGAATAACACAATCTAGGTTATGAGTACACTTCAAAAAAATAAAATGCACCTAAATTGCTACAAGAGAGTAGACAAAAGTTTGACAAGATGGATGGAAATCAAAGGTGTGAAATATGTCAATCAAACTCTCAAAATTCCTTTTGGTGGTTCTAGAACGAGAAAAAGAAAAAGCATATATATTACTAGGGTTCAAGATAAAAAGGTGGTAGAAAATTAGCTCAGGGCACTCGAGCGTCTTGTGATCACGTGCGAGTGCATGAGCGCTCAAGCACGCCGCAGGCGCCTAGTGAGCGCCATAAAGGTGTTTTGACCTAGGTTAACTTCCAAGCACTCGAGCGCTACTCAAGCGCCATTAAACGTAGGTTGAAGTGCTCAAGAACTCCACAAGCCTTTCCTACGCTTCAAAGCACTGAAGGGCATAAAGAGTGCATATCTAGCGCACCCTAGTAGACGTGCCAAAGGAAACACCAACAAAGGCTTAGCGCATGAGCGCCTAAAGGGCGCATAGCGAGCGGAGTCCACTGGAAAATCAAAGGGGGAAGCCTAAGGGGTCCAGTGCTCGAGCGCCTAAAGGGTGCATAAAAAGCCCTGACCCAGCGCTTGAGCACCTAAAGGGCGCTCTGCATGCAGAGCCTACTGGAAGACAAACCACACAACCAGCACTTGAGCGCCTGGAAAGCGCTCAACGAGCGCTAAGACAGTGCTCAAGCGCCTCTCGAGCGCTCAATGAGCACTGAAAAGACAAAGGCTAAAAAGATGTATAATAGGGGTCACGCAATCAAGATGATGAAAACGCAAATCGTCCCAGTCCACAATAAACAACAACCAACAAACCTAATAAAATAGATAATACCGACACTTGGTGGTTTTATCTAGACACCTGGAAATCTCCAATTACATTTATAATATCCCCCTTTAGCATTTCCAGGACAAAACCCCAAATCAACATAACAATATAGGGAAACAAAGAGAAAGAAAGAACAAAAAGACATCTTATTCTATCTCTGATGATGCTGATAGCCAGAAAGATGATTGAGATGCTGCTTTCAAACCTGATACACAAGATATTAGATACTAATGAGAGAAAGTTCAAGCAAGGTTAAAAAAATGCATCCATTCATTAATCTTGATGACATCTAAGGCATGCATGCATTTTAATTTGCATAAACAAACTACTTGAGCTCATACATAGATAAAACAAAGTTGGGTACAACATGAGTATATATCCAAGAGATAAGAATCCCAAGACCCCAGAACTATACATCATGAAAGAAAAACCCAACACCTAAAAAACCCAAAAGTAATACATAAGCAAGATACGACAATAAAACTACCACACGTCTCCCCCTTTTTGGCTCGAAACACCAAAGGGGCTAAGAACCACCGTCATCGTCGTCATCTTCACGAGCCAGCCTTGGATAGTCGTCCTCGACGTGCCGGGTAAGCTACTGAACCTGAATATGAAGAGATGCGATGTGAGAGCCAAGATCAGTCATCCTGTGTTGAAGAAGGTCCTAACCAGAGGCAACCTGGGAGCGGAGGAGCTCCTGCCAGAAATAGAGGTCACGAGCACTAGCGTCAATGGAGTCAAAGTGGGCATCGAGGTAGTGAAACGGGTGTCAAAGTGCTACAGATGGTCAAGAATGGTTACGTAGGCATCACCACCAGTAAAGGGGCCAGAGGAAGAGGAGGGACTAGCAGAGGCAGAGAAGGAGGAGTAGAAAGCCCCGGAGCCAAAGCCGGAGGAGAGAAGATGGAGGGAAAGACTGGCTCGATGGGAGGATACTATGGGTCCGGACAAAGATGAGCGGGGATGATCTCGGAATCCGTAAAGATGTGGGCATTGCTTAGGTTCTAGGACTGAGCGGAGAAATTGCCTTTCAAAAAAATCGAAGGCTCGGAAGGGTAGAGGGGTATAAAATAGGCATTGAACAGGCGGGTCAACAAGGAGCAGAAGAGGAGACCCACAGTCCCCTGGGGCTGATGAGCATAAGTAGCGATCTGAAGCCAGATACACTGAGGAAGGTCATAAGAAAAACCATGCCCAATGGCGTAGAGAACCTCAGCCTGGACAGGCGGGATATCTGAGGTATGGCTGGTAGGGTCGATGATAGAGGCGATAATCTCGCTAAGGGCGCGATAGAGAGAAGTAAGGTGGGCCTGTTTAAGGGTGGGCTTATAACATGGAGCGCTACCAGTGAGCTCCCGAGTGACCTCCCGGTAGATGGAGGCTATAGCCTCATCAAAGGGGTATTGGGGGTCTGAAACAAACGGAGCCCCCAAGAGGGTCGCCACATCCTCACCAATGAGAATGAAAGGCCAACCCTGAAGCCAAGAAGTCAACGTGAAGGAGTCAAATGAGATATCCAAGGTATTAACAAAAAACTCCCAAACCATCTCGGGATATGCAACCTCGTGGCCTTAGCATGCCATGTTCCAGCCACGCGTGGTGAACTGGGCAACAAGATTGTTATCCACGAAAGTGTGGATATGCACAGTCTTCTTGACCAAAACACCCCGATTGGCTAGAGCAGCATACTGCTTCTTGGCCCAGGTGGAGATAAATGGGTCATACCCGAGACAACTCGGGCATTTCCACCCCCATGACTTAGTCCCCGAAGCCTCCCCGGCCATGAAAAGATGACACCACAACACACAAAGAAGAAACAACAAAAAAGAAAAATAGAGGAGACAGAAGAGCGAGAGAGAGAGAGAGAGAGAGAGAAAAGAAAGAAAGGAGAGGGAAGAAGGAATACCCATATAGGAACGGTCGTCTAAAGAAAACGAACGGTCGTTGGAGACGATGAACAATCGTCGAAAAAGATGAATGATCGCTGGAGAAGCTACCGGAGACACGCCAAAAGGCCGCCGAAAAAACACAGGGAAGCTGGAGAAGGTTTTAGAGAGAGAAAGTGAGGGTGAAATGTGGGAGGCAGAGAGGGCCCCACGATTTTAAATAAAACCTGGACATAGGTGCTCGAGCATTCCACAAGTGTGTATTGAAGCTTGGGCGCTCGAGCACCCAGCGAGCGTGCATTGGCGCATAAGCGCTTGGGCGCTCAGCAAGCACCCAACGAGCGCCTAAGAGTGCTCGAGTGCTCTGCGAGCGCCCAGTGAGCACATACCACTATCCAGGCCACTCCCCCTTAGATCACCCCATACCCAGAAATAGGCAGG